>KL816624.1:0-47911 GCA_000611955.2 Stegodyphus mimosarum
GTTAAATCATTACCTTTAAAACAATTTAAATCACAACTGAAATAAGTAATACATAACAATCTTATCTAACCATTATATCTTATCTTGTTCATTTGCGCTTTTGCAGTTGAGGATGGTGGTTAGGTAAAACCATCGAAACTAGTCCTGTGAAAATTTGAAAACTTAACACTAATTTTTGTTGTTTGACATCTAAATTAACACCTTCCTCTATATTAGTACTGGAATATAATAGTATAATATAATATTGTATTTGTATCATATCGTTATCGTTATATGCATTTACTTGTACTGGAGTACCAGTGTTTTCGTACTGCAGACCTGCGCAATGTTTTAATCTAATGAATTTTCTATCCAATAAATCTAATGAATTTTCTATCCAATAAATCTAATGAATTTTGTCTAACAAATTCTATCTAATGAATTTTATCATATATTTACTAATGAATTTTATCTAATAAATTCTATCTAATGAAGTTTATCATATACTGTACTAATGAATTTTATCTAATAAATTCTATCAAATGAATTTTATCATATATTGTACAATTTTTTTTCCATATGTGTAATAGTTTAGCCACTTACCTATTTTCAAAGGAGTACAAGGATGTCTTTAAGTAGTACAAGGATGTCTTTAAGGAGTACAAGGATGTCTTTAAGTAGTACAAGGATGTCTTTAAGGAGTACAAGGATGTCTTTAAGTAGTACAAGGATGTCTTTAAGGAGTACAAGGATGTCGTATTGTACTTCGCGAATCCAAAAAAAAAAAAACTTTGTTTTCAAACTAAAAGAACAGCACATGCACTGCCGCTTCAGCTTATCTGTTGTACAAACAAAACAGAATCATTTTATCCGCATGGCTGACTTTATTCCTTACGCTGTATCCGGAATTATGAATAAAATTAGAATCACTGGCAGGGCTTAAACAGGCTGACAAATACCATCTCCAAATAGAACAACTGCTCTTCCGGTGGAGTAAAGTATCGCCCGTTAAAAGGCGACTGGGGAAACGCTCGAGACTCAGTGGACCAAACCCAAATGATAACGAGTTATCATTCACAGTATTTTAATTCAGGTGCAAGTGTAGAGAAATATTTCAGTTTTACTGTAGAAAACCACAGGAGTCTTTGAAACCAGAAAACATGAAAATTCAGCCTGTGCTTGCGTCTGAATTCGAATCTCGAATCTTCTAGTTACTGGAAGGACGTAATTTACACGTACCATGAAAGCACGTTACGGGGATATAGATATATATGCTCTTCGAAAAGAATAATCCTTTCCTTGATGAAACACTCGATACCATGTTTTTTGCAAAGAAGATTAATATTAAAAAAATGACTGGACTAGTGACTTTTTTTGCTCCATGCACCCCATTTACCATTGACAGACAATCATTTCTTCTCCCCGTCCTTTTTCAAACTCGAAAGATACATATATATTTATTTAAATTTAGATTATTTTTAATTTACTTTCAAATTAAACAATGTATAGAAAATATTGATAAACACCAAAATTTCAATAAAAGTAATTTTTCGTTTCATAAATATATAACATAACTTTTATAACTTTTGTCACCCGTACAGGATTAGTAAGTGTTTAAATAAACCAATAAACGTTGCAGTTAATATTCATAAAAACACTAGAATTAATGTAATGAAAAGGTTTGGTTTGTCTAATTATGGCAAAGCATGGCTAAAGTTGTCTACCTAATTGGAGGGCTGCCTCCGCGGAAGACTTTCTATTGCAAATTGGTTATATATACATTACAGATAGTGAAAACCGTGAAAATGGCCGTAGTCAGGTAGATTTCTTTGAATCGAACCTAAGTCAAACTTCCTGGTTTCAAGGACTTTGCCTCGCGGCTGGTAGAGAAACTGATGTGTGATGAGAAGAAATGTGAGGGAATCACACTAAATCGTAAAAAAATTCTTAAAGCATTGATTGGGCAATGCAGATGCAGATAAAACTTCCAAAATGTTAGGAAGTCAGTCAAAGCGTTTATAAATATTTTAAACCAAATGAAAACATTAAACACAAGAACAAAAATACTAGACTAAGAAGTCATTCCTAACATTAAAAAAAAGTGTTGAATAAGAGAAATTGTGTGACATTTTGAGTAACACTACAAAAAATCTTTCTGTCGAGAGAGAGGGGGGACTTTAGAAATGTTTCCATTGCGTTGCCATGCCCAAATAACGACAATTCAAAATAGAATGAAGATGCAACAATAATGAGGTTTATTTATAATGAGAAGAATATTTGTTGACAGTCTAAAGTAAATTTAATGGCTATTTAGGTTAAAAGAAATATCTAAAGCAACAAGAAAGCTTTGGTGAGTCTTTAATTTCATTTGGACCGTACAATGAGGAGTCAAACTAGAAATTCCAACAAGGTAGAAATTCTAACAGACATATTACGTCAAATTCGATTACGTAATGGTTTCAGAGAAAGCATATTGACATTACTGAATGACCAGCCTACAAGGAGCTTGGATCTAAGTCATAAAGAAATTGCATGGAGCATTCTCTCTTAGAAGGTTTATTCCACGAACAAGCAATACAGCAGACGAGAAAATCGAAGTAGCTATTACGACAGAAAGAAATTTCTTACGAGAAGCAGTGTTGAAAGCTTTGATAGAATCTATGTCAGAAAGAGATTTAAGCTTATTGCATGTATGTCAAAGCAAATCCAGGACCATCTGATAAATTACTAAATCTGTAAAAGAACACAATTTGTCTAAGCGTATTAAAAGATCTTATAATTTTATAACAGTCCGTCTCTTCTATTTTTTACATATGAAATGTATTTTGAATGTTTCGTTGTTTTCTGCGTTATTGGACGTATTTTATTATTTCTATATAATAAAATTAAAATATTTTTATCGTTATAAAACGTTTGTCGTATAACATGCAGTCAGATATGTGTTATTATTAATTACTGGCAACGTGCTTTGCTGTCTATTATGTAATGGGAATCTTTATAATTGGAAGAGCTGACTTTATGTATTTACCCGACATCTTCTAAAATAATATGCTTGTTGTATACATAATATAAAGGATGCTTCAAAGCAAAATATAAAACAAATTTTAAAACATGATTTAATACACAGAAGGAAGTATTTTTGTCTTTGAACGCATAAGCAAAATTGAAACGTACAGATAATCAAGAAGAATAGGTGAATAGAAGAATAAATGAAATCAAGAAAAATAGGCAAGAACAAATAGGATAATACAGAAAATTTAAACAAAAATCTTTCATCACACAAATATCTACAACAATTGCTTCAAAGACCAACTTTCAACGCACAATAACAATGCAAGAATTAATAAGCTTTCATGAATACATTAGGTATATCGCAAACATTTGTAGCAGTGTTTAAAACCCAACCACGAGTTTTTCATCAGATTTAGGCGCAGTCTTATAGACGCTTCTGGAAAATCCAGGAAAATTATATCCTGCAGAAAGAAACCGAGTCACGAAATATCAATAAACAAATTCAGCGATTTACGAATAATGTGTTGCCAGTTCTCGAATTAAAATAGTTTTATCTTCCCAGCGTCAATTAAAATATTTTTATATTCCTAACGGTAGTTCAGGAAAGCGTAAGATATTTAATTTTTGCTTCAAAATTGTTATGTTATTAAATAACGGTTTAACGATTTAAAAGCGATAAAGCATATTCATTTCAGTATGATTAATTACTAGTTGGATCAATTAAATTACACTGACTGGATTCCTTAAAAAAATCTATGTAACTGAAGAAGAATGTATGTGTCTTGTGTGCGTTGTGTGTGTATGTGTAATTCATGCATGTCTATAGTTTTATTCCGATTTTGATAAAACTTTGCTTCCTTGACCTTCAACACAGAAGGGAGGTCGCTATCTATATAAGAAATGGAACAACTACCCCACGGAGTACACACTCATGGGATTTATATAAGAATGTTGCTCTCTCAATGGCCAACGCTCACTCGCCGTTGTTGCGTTCCCGCTATCAGTGATATTCTTACTTACTAAACAAGGAATTTTGTTTTTTTTCAGAAATAAATATAAATATTAATGTTTGTACACAGTTAAATTTTGAAATTACGTCACGCATCTTAGTTTCGTGTCGCCGTTGTTGCGTTCCCTCTAACAGTTCTTATTAAATCCGTTAGATCGCACCATGTTCTTTACTCTTTAGATTAACGTAAAATTTTCCAGAATAATGTAGAACCTTCGAAACAGATTTTTAAACATTTAACAGAATTTAAATAATTTTAAATGCCCTTTCTGTCAGCTTTTCGAGAATATGTTGAACAAAGTTACGAAATTGGACAAATAGGATTGTGAATTTTGAACACCTTATTTCTGAAATTTATACACAAACGTTAACAAAGCAAGTATCAGTTCTTAGTAAAATCGTTATATGACGGCGCATTAGTTCTACAGCTTTATTGAAGCTTGGTAAATTTTGCACAAGTCATCTTTCAGAACTTATCCTGTTTGACATGATGACATTATCAAGAGTTCTCGCTTATGCATAAGACCCTGCTACTGACCAGTGGACACTCCTGCAGGTCTTACGGGAACAGAACACAAACAGCATGAGGCAAAATATATAACTGAGCCAATAACCACAAACTGGTCATATCGCATGCCAAAGCAAAGGACATGTTAACACAGCCTTGAAAAAGCCACGAGCGAACTTTCTGCACCTGTCATCAAAGCGCACAAGTCATCAAGTAATGTACAAGTGATAAGGCAACTCAAGTATCCTAATGTCAATGTGTATGGCAAACTATCATGGATGCCTTACATCAAAGATTTCAGAAGCAAACTGCACAGGATCTCTAGATGCCGCTGTGGACAGCTGCGCTCGGCTGTATAGTATCCTTGCAGACGCTGGAGGTTTGGTATCTCACTTCAGCACTATAGTTCTAGTAAAACACTATAGTTCGACTGTTAAGATTAAGGAAAGACGCTATAACAGAAAATATCTAATTTTCTTATGAGGGCTATGAGCGAACTTTACCCAATCTTCCATGCCAACCTGCAGAATTTGACATAAATATCATCGGCAGCCCTCTTACCACACTAGATACTAAGGCAATCTATACTGACGAATCTAAAGAAGAGCAAGGGACAGGTAGTGGCTATTTTGTTATGGTGATGCAATGGTAATCTTCTGAGCAAGGAAACTCAATGTCACGAACTCGGTGTTTCAAGCTGAACTCTCGGCCCTCAAGGGCGCATTAGTTTTCTCATCATTTAATAGCCACTATCGTTTCATTTACACAAACACTGCTTTTAGTCTACAAGTTATTGTGGGCCACAGAAACAGAACTATCCTCATGAGAAAGATTCAGAGACAATTTATTGGCCTGCCTGAGCACTAGCATGCCATTCGCAGACTGTGTCTGTCAATCTGAGACATAATTTTCAGTGGGTTTCAACTCATACAGGAATGAGTGGAAACGAAACTGCAGACACATCGCAAAAATAGCAGCAACCGAGCTTCCCGTAATCACACTTCGTGGCTTGGACCTGAAGGAATATTATCTTCAGTTGATCCTCAGCACTGTTCAGATATCGCATTTTGAGCAATGAGACGTTTGTTCTCGACCTATTTTTCGTATGGCTTCGGTTTGCTTTGTTTGATTAATAACAAAGCGGTTAGCTTTGCTATTACTATTGCCTCTCTCTTGGGCTATACGCCTATGGAAAATGATGCTTTCCTGTGAGACTTTCTAAGGAAAACTAGCTCGTATCCACGTTACAACTGGGAAAGACCATGAAAACACTCAGACAGCCTGCCGATTTGCCAGAAATCCAATCAAGATCAAAGCACCGGAAATTAGTGACTTTTCCGCTCGGTCTCTGGTGGTCACATTTTACGAACGATCGAGGGCTAAACACATGCCATCAATTCATATGATGATTCTAACTAAGATAAAGGATTACTTATTCGAACTTCTGGCGACATATAGTTAAAATTAAAAGATGTTTTACAATTTTTGCTGGATTTTTGCAGCAAACTGTTTCCGATAAACTTTTAGATGAGTCGACTGATAATCGGAAATATATCCGGTAATAATGAGAATTATATCCATTCCATCACTAATACATCCGAAACAAAATAATAACATCTCAGTTAAAAAGTCGAAATTAAATTTTCAATTAGCAAGGTAACCATATGTCTGTTATAAAATCATAGTATAGCTATAAACTAGAAACAAACAAATATTAAGAAGATAACAAAGAAATATTATCATTCTTTTTAATCCCTTCAGCACTTGCGTATTAGCGCATCCACCTTAATAAAAATCTTCAAATTCTGGCAACCATGCACGTATACGTTCTTCAGTTTTTACAGGCAGTGTGTCCATTCATGCATGTTTAGTCGTTTTGAATCTGCTCATAAAGCGACAGCCACGGAATTTACATCACAACAAACGAAACAAAATGACACTTGTAAAAGCTTATTGATTGATTTTTGAAAGAAATCTCTAATTAAGTTATAAGGTATTTCTCCCGCCTTCTTAGCATACCTTCGTGGTGCAATGGTCAGCACACATGGCGCGTATTCGAGACGTCCGAGGTTCGAGTCCCTGCGAGGCCATTGTTCATTTTCCATCTCTCCTGTTTTTAAATAATCTTATGTCTCTACATTGGCACGCGAACTAAAAAGGTTGTGTATGATGATTCTTCACCACCAGGATTTAGCGAGCGGGTCCCCTAATCCCCAGTTGCCCTTTAGAAAAGCGAAAGTATATAAGGTAATTCTCCCACCTTCTTATCATGTCTTCATGGTGTAGTGGTCAGCACGCTCGGCGCGTATTCGAGAGGCCCGTGGTTCGAGTCCAGGTGAGGGCATTACTCATTTTTCATCTCCCCTGCTTTAAAAAATACCTAATGTCTCTACAATTTACCTAAATATCTTTTGGCATTACTAATTCGTCATTTTGTCTTTAAAAAATCGCTAAACTCAGCCAGTGATTGCAGCAGTACAAGGTTATTAGTATAGACTATTAGTAAAAGGGATATACAACACAAAATAATAATAATAATGCAGCAAACTAAAAATTGAAATCCTACTTCAATTCAACAATTGGAATAGCCAAAATATGCGTGTAAGAAAAGCACGACTACAGCTATACCCAACAGAAAATTATTCTCTTTTTTAGATCTCTGTAATTACATCTTGGTGACTCTCAAGTGCAAGGCAAACTTCCCATTATCCACGTCTGCCAATTTATCTTGCCATCTACTCAGACACTTTGACGATAAAAAGAAAAACACTAAAAGCTTGTCGGCACAGCAACAACAAAAACTCAATTATAAAGTCAAAACCTCTGCATTAAAATTTCCAAGCCTCACTAGAAAAAAAAGAGAGAAAGGTATAAAAACCACCTCATCTTCAATTAAGCGAACCAGAATGAAAATACCCCCGGGGGACTTATTTAAAACCGGGAACCTGCTCTATTTCAAAGGCCTCATCCAAAAACTCCTTTACTCCTCCCATGCGTCCCATAACTTAGGCCTCTATGTCCTATCGATTTCGAGATAAGTTACTTTCATTCCAGTAAGCTTCAATTTTTACGGCGTCTTGGCGAGATCTGCAAATGGAAATACTTGATTTACTTGATTGGGCAGGTGGTAGTTTGGGGAGGTATTAAAAGTCGTTTTGGGGAAGTTCTTTGCCTCCCTGAGTGGCAGTGTGTATGTATAGGATGGCGATCGGCAAGGCTAAAGAGATGATGATTATCTTTGGGTTGCATTGTTTCAAAGAGGGGTGCATTTAAGTTAATAACCTGGAAGTTAGAGCTTATCGTAATGTTTATAAAATATTCTTCAAGAATTCACAGACACATAAAGAAGCAAAACGATCTTTAAAATGCATCTAATGAAAAGAGTTGACAAGTTTTGTGAGTGAAATATTTTTGGGATTAACGATAAGTATTGCAAAGTCTTTCAAAACAATAAATGAATCTAACAGGAGTTACAAGAATATATAAGGAAAATAGAAAGCATGTTAAAGAAGATGCTTTTTTACGAGATACTTTCTAATGAAGGAAACAAAGAGATCCATGCTATTTCAACAAACAAGAACAGCGTAAAAACTATTTTTGGCACTCAGTAATATTTCCTTAGCCTTAACACCAACAGTGCTATATAACGCCTTCAGGTTAAGTCCTGTTTCACTCAAATATGTAATAAAATTCTCTTTAATGGAAATGTTATCAGCAAAGAGCTTTTCCTAAAGCAAGCAACGCTACAAATTTTCATCACTTATATTGTCAGAAATATAACAATTGACACATATAACAAGTGGTAATATGAAGCATTTTATTGTAGTTCAACAACGCACAGTGATAATAGTATTCACTCTCTCAGTATCACTTCATGTGTTAATGAGGGACAACTGGTGGCCGAGTGGTAAAGTCGCTGAACACTAGTAGTTGAGTCCAAGGTTCAAATCCCTGTAAAAGGGACTGGCAGATTTGTCGTTTTCCCGCTTTTCCCTTGTGAAACGTGCATATGAGCCAGTTTGAGGACTGGGGAGCTCCACGTGATCCTCGGTTAAATTTGAAGAACGAAATGTTTCAGTTCTGTTCAATAGAGAATTTATATAGTGTGGTCTGCAAAATAAACAAAATACACTCTAACAGAATATATTCTGCTTTTGCGCACAAAACTACAAGGTAATTATATAGGATAATGCAAAACGAACTTTAAGCAAAGTGGAAAGTAAAGCAAAACAAAGGGAAGATAGAAACATATGACCCTGGAAAACAGTTGTCTGATATTTTTGTTTAAGAGGTTTCCTCATCCAAAAAATGGCATGTTTTCCACATCCCTTCTTTATCACTTTCCACTCACAGTGTCTAGTCTTCTTCACACATAGTAAGCATGGTAAAATGGTACATGGGTCAACACTGCCAAGCACGATAAAATATATATTTTTAAATCCTTTTGTCTTAAATTTAATGACTTCTGTTCATAACTATTTTAAAATAGTACTTTGTGTAATGTAAATGTTTGTAAATCTTAATTCAGCGATCATCTGTATCCAGAAACGAATTAATCTCTACTTTCAAATCATTCGTATGAATAAAGTAGCCTCAGCTTATGAATATTTTTGACGACACTTGGCCTTCAGAAACGAAAAACATTCATTAACGTAGAACTACTCCTGAAATGCTACTCTTGAAATACTATTTTACCTGAAATTTAAAATGATTTCGAGGTCTAAAAAAGTATAAACAAGACGTACAGTACAGACAGTAAGTACACTTACAAATTTTTCAGAAATCCTTGGTTACTAAATCATTCCAGAAGGCAATTTATTCAGACCATTTGCTACTCGCATCTAGCTTTGACTTCCCAACGTTTACTTGTTTTCTTCCCCAGCGTGACTTTTGTCTCTCGTCGTTTCCATTAGATTGGCAACCATGCAGTAAAGGAGACAAAGGCCTCCCCACATTTAACTCACTTTATTCACCGTTCCTGGAGCTCCACCTGCTATCGCGCTGAGTGGTTACTCTAGCTAAACACAGTTCTCTCGGCTACTTTAAACTTACGAGCCGTTAGATTATTTGAGCCAGCATGTAGCGTAATATTATCTGCGTAGTCTTAGACTACTGATCAACGTTTAAATTGATTTGACTGTTCTTATTCAATTTGCATATTATTACATTAATATTATATGTAACACGAGCCGTGTCCTGTTTGGCTAAACGTTCTTCAATAAAATGGTGTTTAAAACCTTAGTAAGTCTTTGTTATACTATTTCAGACTTAGCGATAACCCGCTACCTGTCTGTTAGAGCTAAAGGACTCAAGTTTCAGACGAAACAAAGTATAACCTTAAAACTACATTCCATTGTTCTCACTAGAATGCTCATTAATTATCCATTGAAGCAGAGGGGTTCAGTGTTTTAAAGGGAGAGCTTTTAGAAGTCAGCCATAGCACTTACGAACTATCTCCATCTCTGTCCATGTTATATTTCACCTTTAGCCAACTTGCGGGCTGGTGTTTTAATACGCGCCGTTAATTATTTAAATCCAGCTTAATTAGACTATTTCGTGTGTAAGCTTAGATTAGGTTACCTAAATTTGAATTTAACCTAATTTTATTTTATTTTAAGTACCCGCAAGTAGCAGAGTTCTATTCTGTAGCGCAAGTGATGCCTTTTGTTAATTTAAAGATTTCAATGAAAATTTATTTTAACCTTTCTGAACCTTTATCACCTGATTTCAGACTAAAGCGGTAACCCGCTTGTACAGCCAGAAGGACATTAAGGGAGGTTTCTATACAAGCAGTACACTACAAAATGTATTGCAAAATATGAATATAAAACAAAAGTCTAAAATATATTGTATCTATATCGTTGTTCTTTCTTTAATTTTTATTTGTGAATATCTGAGATGTATCCAGAAAAAAAATATATGATTTATTTGGCACAACAAATAGCTGCTGGGAAGAATTAAATATGATTTTGGAAAGGATTATACTTATGCATAAAATCATGCAAATGTGTTTAGTATAATGTAGATCCTGTTATAGATGAGATATGTTTGAACAGTACAGTGACATTATTTCCGAAATCTGCTGTATCCCCTAAAATCTTCAAAACATACTAAAGTTATTTTCTTTTAGATGTGACGGATACTCATTCTCTGTGGAACACCTCACTCAAACTTCGTGCAAATTTAATATTTTGAACGTTCGTGAAAATGTTTTTTTTAACCTAAAAAATTTAAAATGTGTGTTTAGACTTTTAAGACATATGTCAGAGAGGAAAGACCCTGCAAGTTTGAAAAACCTTTTACAACTTTTTATTGGTGTGTGAAAGATATTTTAAACATTTATGAATGAGTAAAGTAAAATGAGTATTTCAAGAAAAGGTAGTTAAAAATTATAATACCAGCGACTGCATTCGAATTATTGTTAAGCAAATAGAAAATGGATTCAGCTGAATATAAACAGAAAAAGGTATAAGTGGTGTAAAAAAGCCTTTAAAAGGATGTAAACCTAATTATGAAACATAATTATATATATCTAATATAATCATATGTTTAACATAATAATAACACCTAAGTCATAAACCTATTGTGTGTAGCTCCAAATATTTTACAAAAAAATTGACAGAAGGCTAACTGTTACATTTGTTCCAAACGGCCGCTGTACTTAGATGCGTAGGACTAGTTCCTAAGATTTTTAAATGCCGTGTACACAACATATAAATTTTCTATTTGACAGATATCGTTGAAGAATCTGCCCACTATGATAGGGTAAAGGTACTCCCAAATTTAACAATTTATTATTGGCAATAACAGAAGAAGTTAAGCATCTTAATTTATTCGAAAACGAACAACTTCAGTCGATTTTAATTTCTTCTCATTATTTTCATAATACCACTTGTTGATTTTTTCCTTTTTACAGCTAAACATTCTTTATTATCTTTCAATAAATATTTCTTTTTAAGTTTTTTTTGTCTCTTGCACTGTATTCGTGGCGCACCTTTATATTTTTGCATTTGACATTTATTTTTGTGCAAATAAAATCAGTGCGTCACTCTCACATTCGCTCGCTGCCGACTACAGCATATACTTGAACGGTGTTATAACCTAACTCGTGCGCTCGCACTTGTGACGTCACCAAAATATTGTATATTTTTGCCTAACATTGCGACTATTGTGCTCAATCACAATTCCAATTTTCAAATTTGTTTTTATTTTTTGTAATGATCTCCTTTATCTACCAAATAAGCCATAAAAGAAAGCTAGAGCTTTTGGGGCTGTTGAGATACAAGAGTTGTTCTGCTAAGATATATTTTGCATCTTAAACTTTTTTGTCCTTGAGACTCTCATTGAGGAACGTAGTCATACGTTAAACACACCGATTAAATAAACGAAGGTTGAAAATATTGCTTGCAATTATTGCTTTATAATACCACCTCCAATGAGTAGTGATGTTTATAATTCACCGGGATAAACTCCGCTTTTTAAAGAAGTGGCATATGTACATTTGAGTAATGAAACATGCTATGCCTTTTTAAACAATAAGTTGCATTTCAATATCTTATTTGTCCCTTAACCCATATGAGCAAGCATTGGCGAATTTTGAGTACTCTCGGTTAACAAATCGCCAGTGGAAATCTGGGCCAAAAGTGGCAAGTAATGCGTTGATGTTGCTTTATGAAATTCTATGCCATGACGTAATTGCGAACAAGTAAGAAGAGTTGATATTAATCCAGTACTTATATACCAGTAATATGTTTCATTTCTCTCTCCCCGAACTATATGAAATGAGGAACAAAAGAAAGAGACAATGTGGACACACAATTTGGAAATTGCCGAGTGATGAATAAGGTATGATTAAATTCTTCCGAAACATCCATACTGAAAGCTGAAAGACTTTGCTCGAGCACAAAATGAAATTGCATTTTACAGCTATCAGAGCACCGAAGTGAAGTTATGAAAGATAGCACAACGCTAGGTTTGCAGAGAAGATTCTGTCTCGAAGTTTCGCGCATTCTTTTTCGGATAACTATTCGGTTTATTTATCGATGGTGTTCAAGAGCTGACGTTAGTAGCATTCTGTTAACTGCAACTAAGTATGAAACATTGTACACTACTGTCGACTGGAATAATTACACGCATCCTTGTTTATAAATATCTGTATTCGCCTTTTTTTTTCATCTGGTATCATCTTAATAATATAGGTATTCTTTTTATGAAGCTGTACGCATGTTTAAGGTAGCAATTCTATTACCAGCTAGATTTTGCGTTAACATTTAAACTAGGTGATACATGGCATTACGTCAACTGGTATATACCAAATTGTGAGTGGAAAATAAGCATAGGTTTGAAAACGAAGGCACCCATTCTGATAGCATGACTTTTCTAATATACCTTCCCAATTCCAAGCACAGTAATTCCAATTACAGTAACAGCCATTTTCTAAAATAATTAAATTAATATTTTCTCTCCAGGACATAATTTTGTGTATGCGATTTTATACTAATGTATAAATTCTAAAGCACTGTCACATCAAATATTGAATTACTATTTCACTTTTGCAAAAGTTAAAATATTTATTAGGACCTATTTCTTAACACCAATCTGTTAAAAGACGATGATAGCGCTTAATGATTAAATAGGATTCATTGAAGAAAATCATTAAAATATAATTCATATTGACTAATAGTATCAGATTATCCTCTTTCGGTAAATCTTTGCAATCTAGTACATTGATGAGTTAGGAAACGATAATTAGTAATAGCAGGAAGTTTATAAAATTTTCGTAATTCTTCAATCCTTTATTGTTATAAAATAGCCTGAGCAACATAAAATCAAATTTTGGGAAGCAGCGAAATTCTTCAGAAGCAAATTGCGTTAATGAATTGCTCCATGTCCTCCTTTCGATCATAAAGATTTCTTGAATTTTGACGTAGCGAAGCTTCCTTAACGAAGAATGTTCAATTATGTTGCAGGAAAACTTACATTAAGTGTTTTATCAAATTTGCGCATAGATGAGCCAAATATTAAATGTAGATCATTGCGTTTAAAATAGCTCTGAAAATTCTACAGTAATTTATAATATAATTATATTTCTACAATAACCATGCATTTTGCAGACTAGTGAATTTGTTGCCAATATGTAAAAACTAAACTTCGCAACAACAAAGTTAAAGACTTTTTTTATTATTGCGAATTAAATTATGATTAAACCATTCTGGAACTATCATTTAAGTTATTAAATTATCCCATATATTGACTCAGCATAACTTCCATAACAAATGAAGTCAGTTTGTAAGGTTTTAGTTTAAACTAACAAAGTTTTATTTTAATTTGCCTTTTTCTATCTGTTCTTATTTCAACTTCCCGTTAGAATAAGCGCGCGTTTCAGCTTTATGCTAATTTGAAGTGGAGCCAAGTTTCTATTGAAATGGTAGGTAGGAATCTCTCAGTTTAGTCAATAGTCTCAGACCACTGCTACTCTGCTCAACGTTCACCTGACTAGCTAGTATTTAAATTCTAAGCCGTCGCGATGTTACGCTATTACTTATTGAAGTAATTCTAAGTGCGTTAGTGTTAGTTAAATGTTGCTACGCACCCTTTAGCATAGAGGCGAACCTCGCGTTCACAGCTCTGTGAGCAACGACGACTTAATTTCTATTTAATTTTAGTTTAAAGAATTTGATTGTTCAGTTTAGACTCAAGTGCGGTCATTATTTTCTGTATCCCTCCCGAGTTGGGAAGTGGGTATATATAATTGTGGTTTAATAAAAGAGGATTTTAAATCCTTCTGAAGTGCAGTTCTTCTACCACTTAACCACAGTTTTCTACCACAGAACATAGCTGCATTGAGCTCCCTGTTCAAGATCAGGACTTAAAGCTTTCACGAAGATGTTCGCCAAGAATATGCAGCGAACACTCAGTCCTGACAAGTTTTTACGCCTTCAGTGTCTTTTTGTCAAGTGAGACCATAAGTGAACTTTCAGTTTTATGCACCGAAAAGTCTGCATTCTTGCCAGCTTGCCAAATTGCTTGTTTTTGCTTAGAAACTAATTTTAATTCTAAAATTTCTTTTTAGCACTTTAAATTATATTTGGTGTTTTATGTTTTCGGTATCTTTCAAATTTTTTATGAAGATATTTCGAGTTTTTATTAATTTTGCCTTGCCGCGAAGTGAAAACTGAATTACTTGAATGAGAAATATATCTCTAATGAAATTCGAGGAAATAAGTGTTTAAAATTAACAAAAAATACTCTTGGCAGTCTGTTTCGACACAGGATAATGTTTACGAGTAGTGCAAGCGCATTAGGTAAGCAGCGTTGAATAGCCTGTAAAAATCCGTTTATTTTTTACTTGTTTAATTTCTTTTATACATCCCTTAAATTTATTATATATTATAGTATTTGAATAGAGCATGTGGCAACGATTAGATAGTTCTTCAAATGACATAATCTTTTGTATTCTGAGTTATAAAATGAATGAAATATAACGCTGTTAAGTGTACCTAGCGCCAGAGTATCGCTATGGTAAATAAATATAATGAATTTTAAAGAATTCTAGAGCGGTTTATGCGCTATCGATGAAATATATTCAATTCAATTCAATCAGTTTAAATGAAATTCAGGAAAAATGGGCATAATTTAATATTCTATACAAGGAAGTCGTGTGGTGTATACATCAGATTTTGTATAATCATAGGAGTGAATATAAACCATTCCGAAATCTTAAATTCTAAATCTAGAGTTCAAAGGGATGAAAAATTTCTTTTACCCTGCATTGATTTATCTTATATTAAGTACTCAAATTTATTATTAACCTGGTAGGAGTTTGGCCCGTGCTTTGTAAGTGTAATGGAGTTTTTCGCAACGTGATGATTTACTAGAACTTAGTACGAGCACCCATTTTCAAACTTTTTTAAAGTTACACCCTAATTCTATTTAATCTGAAGCCTCTGTAAGCTACTAGACAAAGCCTTCTTAAATTCCAACAAGTGTCCTCGTTTTAGAAGTCAATAAAACAAAATAAGAACAGCGTACCTAAAAGCAACTGAAATAGTTATTTATGCCTTTTAACGTCAAATGCAAATTTAATTCACAAATTATAGGCACAGTATCCCCACCCTGCACAGCCCGAATATGTTACTCAAACTCTTTCTCTTATCTTAGGTCTTATTTAAATTCACTGAATTTCATTGCTGGTGAAGTTATTGGAAAATAGAAATGATGGAGAAACGTAACATAACAAAAAAAGTGTTAATTAAAAAAATAAACCTTGCCTTTTAAATTACGACGTTTTTAATTGTCTATCTTTTTTCTTTTATAGCTCAGGTTAATCTGTCATAAGAAGAAAGCCGAAAGACAATAAATTAATTTTTAGAGCGTGCTCGGACTTGTGCATGTTTGTTTTTTTACATCTCACGCATAGCAGTGAGTTTGAGTGCTTGGACACCACCACGAACGGATAATCCGCATCCGAATAATCGAGAATACAATGGTAATGTAAAAGGCCTAACCTCAGATCTTGAGAACATACACTAAGAAAAATCAGATGCTTGTATTTTTTGCGAAACTGATGCAGGGGAATAAAATTCTCTACATCTTTCCATTTTTTGTTCTTCCATTTGTTGGCATGAATGTCAATGACACTATGAGAATTGTGCACTTATATATATATATTATAAATATATATTATTATAAATATATATTATGATATGTTACAATCATACCAGCGAAATGGCTTGCATCCATTGCCATGTAAAAGATATTAGAAGTCTACGAAACTAAATAAACTTCTTGTATTTTCATCGGTCATGATGTAAGACATTGTGAAGAAAGCGCTTAGATTTGTTGTATTTCTTTTACATTATTTTAAAATCGGTCACTCTGAGTTGAAAAGTTAACTTGCACCGATAAATTTGAAGACTTGTAATTCATGAAAAATGTCAGTGTATCTAAAATTAGTTTAGGGCTAATCCCAGCATGTATGAAAAGGTTATGTAAGTACAGGAGGAATTCCTCCTTTATCTGTTTATTTCATTTTGTTCAATAATAGATTTTCCACATACATTTTATACAAAAATGCAATTTTCTTTCATTTTCTGAAATAAAAAATTAGACAGTTGCTAAAGGATATTTTGAAATTTGTTGAGCTGAGTTAAGTATAGACTTAGTATAGGGTAAGTTAAGATTTTTTAAAATTTGTTGAATTGAGTAAGTATAGAGTTAAGGTTCAAAAAGTTAAACAGTATTTTTAAAAGAATAGTGATCGATGTTTATTTTACTCCTGTTCCTAACAACAGCCAAAAATTTGTATAGATTTAAAAAACGAATGATTATTTTAACACGGGATCTGCCCATTATTTATACAGTCTCTGCCGACAGGAATATGTGTTAAGATTCTGACGCAGAATTTTCTTATTAATACAAACGCTACCAAATATTATCATGTTCCTGTTTCTACCAACAGGCCAAATCTGTTAACTTGATGGATTAGCACTTCGCGTGTTAAATATACCAGTTTCTGAGAAATTATGTGTTTTAAACTTAAGGCAGATTTGCTATGGGAAATACTTTTGCATTACTTGCATACATATTCAGTACCACACTTAACATTCGTATAAAGTTTCTTGACAGTTGTTAGTTATAAAATTGTTTAGAAGAGATTAGCTGTCTCAGAATTTTATGGAGAAGATTGCCGTATTACTTTATACAGTTGAATGGCAACACGAAATACACGAAAGAAATATAAACTTCTGAATAAATGTATTTGTCATATTTGGACACACGTAATATGTATGAATTTTGGTACGCTTTTCATATAACCTTCATTGGAATAGTGCAAATAAAGTACAGTGTATAGCTGTTATAATCTTCATTACTATTATCATAAACTTCGAATTAACCAAGCGCGGATGTACCAGACCAGGGGTTAAAAAATAATTAAGCTTGTTTATTCTGGAACGATGAAAAGTTACTGTCTGAAGTCACTGCCGCAAAACATAATTTTGTTCTGAAAAATTAGTAGAGAGATAAAGTAAAAAACTCTAATATTAGACTAAAATAGAAAATGCGAGGGATATTAGAAGCTGTCATATTATTTGAAATTTACTTTTATCCGTATTTTTAAAGTAATTTAATTGCATGTAATCAGAAGTTTATGAAAAATTTGTAATAAAAAACAATATCTCTAACCGAGATTTGAATGCGAGCTGAGACTCAATGACATTGTAAAGTTCTCTACTTAAACATAATCTCTAATGCCATTTTATGATTTCTAATGACATTTGTTCCCAATCTGTTCTTTGCGTTTTGAGCATTCATTTAATTTAAGTAACCAAATTAACGCATTGTGCAGATTTAACTGCTTGAAAACAGACTACATTAATAATGGTATTTTTCTGCTAAATGTATTCCGCTTTTCTGTGTTTTTTCAATTACCCTTGGATTAAATAGGGTTTTAAGCTAGAGTCGTCTCCTGAAAATCTTTAGTAAATCGGGAGTTTACTTTATCTGTATGAATTACAGCTACAGTTATAGAGATTTTAAAAAAATTCTTTATCCCCTGTTTGGTTTTTCAAATCACAGACTGGGCATATCACATTTAGCGACGCTTGGAGGAACAAGAAACGTTTCAAAGGAAATGCCGTTCCTTCCACTATTAAGTTGAATGTGAGGTTTCTAGCTTTATTTCGCCTACATAATCGTAATATTTTTCGACACTGGGCAAAGAACTAATTCAACTCTAATTCGCGAAGGAGAGAAAGGAGAGGAGCTTCTGGTGCCTTTCCTTGTGGCAAAGAAATGTGTTTTTAGAAATTGTTTCTTTTTAAATTGCGCTCCGATAACTCTCTCAAGAGTTTAAGACATGTCTTCCAATATTGTGTGAAATAAAATTGTTTAAATGTAATGAAAAATTATTTTCTACTAAATCAATTAACTCCATTAGAGAATACAAAAAAAAACTTAATAACAAAAACTGAACCATATATACATATATATATTATTATTATTATTATTATTATTATAATTACCGTGAAAAAATCAATAGGTCTAAACATTTATTACGTTAGGTAGGTATAATCAGGGGATCAGATGGGGGCAAACTAATCCAAAAAATTTGCATAACGTACGAAAATATATCTTGCCATGAAAATTTTATAATAATTAAATTGTATTATATCTCGAAGATAAGCTGGAAAAAGGGTATTAAAATTCGTCTTTCCCGAAAAGAGTGTACTTCTAAGTAATTCCGAACTGCTTTTCAATATAGCTAAGAAAGATTTATAAATTTGGAGGCCAAGAGTTAAACCTATCATAGAAGCTCCTTAACTTTTTCTTTGTAGGAAAACATTTTTTCATTGTAGGGAATGTGAATTAAATAAATTACTCAGAAGGGACGAAATATGAAGAGGTTAAACGCATTTTTAGTAAAATAAATTTGAATAAAAAAAATCGCTTTTCCCCCGCTTTTAATTTGGTTTCTCTAAATGGTCGCCAAGTTTTTTAAGTAGAAACACCTACGCATAAAAACTTTGAATTACAATGCTTTAAAAACATAAGCTTTTCATTATATGAAATCAATACCGAAGTCTTGGACATTTTATTTGAAAAAAAACTAAGCTTTTATTTATGACAACCATCAACAACACAAACGTTAATAATGGACTTAGAACCTTCTTCAGAGCGTTCCTTTAGAGAGCTAAGTTTTTGGCAAATTTTTAAACATATTTATGACTATTTATGAACTTAGAATTTTTTCAGATTTCTCCAGCTACCTCAACATATACTGCTCACGCATTCTACTTCTTGGTGGTTTTTCACAATCCTTAAAACGTCTAAAAGGCATAAATATTGAAAATTATTTTCAGGGGCCGCCTTTTTATAATGCCTAACAGTTTTATAAATGATGTTTATTAGAAAAAAGTGCGAATATTGGATTTAATTTACTTTTTAGACGAAGCAAATGAAAACTGAAATTTTTTATGATCTTTCTGAAATGTTTCAGAAGACAATAATTACTTTAATGTAATATATGTGAACTATGCATGAACATACTCTTAGACAAAATTAAGATACATAAATAAGTAGAATTCTAGTCTTAGACAATCCAGAGTCTAATACCAAATCTACGGATTAGGGAGAATCATAGCACAGCTTACTGATTATTAAACGCAATTTTTATTGTGCTTAGATTAGGTTTTGGTTTGAAAGCTTGAACTAATGGTCGATGCTGGAGTTTTGTCGGAGTCCTCAACTTTCATACAGGAATTTAAATGGGACTGGAGGCTATTTGTATTCTTGGACAATTTTGACCAAGACTACTGATAGCCTCCAGTCCCATTTAAAATCCTGCAACTTGGGAATCACCTACATGCCATAAAATTAATATGACATAGAAGCACCCAGATCTTGTCAAGAAAGCTCCAACTGCATCGATGAAAGCCGAACAAAGTATCTTCAAAGGCAAAGAGGGAAACGTGCACAAAACGTACTCTCATAGATCGAAGTAGGGCACAGGTTAACTCCGCTGTTGTGTCAAAAATGTCATTAATTGTGTATTAAGGGTTTTAATTTTAATTGAGGCTGTTTACACTAGTTGCAAGAATCTATTTCTGGTAGTTAAAAGCGTTCGTAATAATATTTATCCGTTCATAGTTTCCCAAGACAGCAGAGAAAACGGAGGTTATTCTGGTGATCTGTTTTGGGAGTAGAAAATCAGGTAAGAACTGTTAGCCCCAGTGGTCAGTTACTTACAGCGCTTTTCTTCATTTTTCGCCTTTTGTTGTTTTCGGACGAGATAGTTTCAATTTGCAAATTAAATTGCGGTATCTTGCACTTTCGAACGGAAAAACCAAAGCGGGGTTTCGTCACTGGGTGTGTAAAGGCACTTTTCCGGTCATTAGTGACCGGATTACCGAAGAAAATTTTTTATTGTTGTTCTTGATTGTATTTTTCCGGCTGTTCATGTGGGAGCTTGAGGATTCATTGCTCACAGCAGTTTTGTTTCAATTGGGGTGAACTGAAACTTTTTACACTGCATTGGTCAAGCTCAAATTTAAGTTTATTTTCAACACGTAATATTTTTTATGGGCGTGAAAAGACAGATTTTCTCGCAGTTTGGAGAACGGTAAAATTCAGATTTGGCTTGATTTTGAAGTAGAGTAGGACAGTGAAGGGACTCGCTCCACTTTAGGGGACTTGCCCCTCCTGGATGACTGCCGCGTCTATCAGACGGGCTAAAATTTTTCGAGTTTGCCTCGCTAGCAGGTCATTGGCCCTATGTCTAGCGGAGAGAAGTGAAACTTGAATGCTCAACTTTGCTCGATACAGCCCCGTGCTACTGAGGGCACATTCTGCTTCTGTAACGGGTAACCGTTTTTGACGGAAACACATTGTGCAAAGCTAGCAGTTTGAGCAGAAGTAAGTCGTTTCTTACTGATCTCCAACATCGCCGCCTTTGAAAAACTACTTATGCATTTTTTTGACGTCGAATCGTTTGTATACTAAATCATGAAAAGAGCAGCTGCTCCGAAAGGATGCGTTGAAGGTGGTTCCCTAGCTAGTGGGAAGAAATTAAAAGAAAAAAAACTATCGCGATTATCACCATCTTAAGGACGACCATTACAATCTGCATATCCTCCTAATATTCTTGTGGAATCTGCAATTGGAAATGCGACCTGTACAATTTTTCTTAAGTGAATTAGCTCTGAATTTCATCCTGAGAGTGAATTTATTTTTAGCCCAAAAGGGGCTATCAGTCCCGAAATGGGGTTTTGCATCAAATCACTCAAATCACTGGAAATGCATCTTTTCACTTTTCATTCGAGTCTGCTGCCATTCGGTAAACTAAAAGATGTTCATCTTTCAAACTGAATCTGTCTGTTGTAGATTAACAAACTAAGCTGTTTGAAAGCAATAGATGTAGTTTTAAATATATTCTTTTCTTATTTTTGAACTCGTTTCTTCTTTTTAAACTACACTCACGTTTGTGAAAATTGCAACACCATGAAGGACTTACGCGAGTGAGCTGAAATTTTCAGGAAATGCAAAGTAGCGCATGATATGCAAATGATTAGAATTGCAAATCCGTAGCGCATGCGTATGCTGAGCAGCGCCCTCTGAACGGCTGATGGATCCGAATAAATAGACGGCTGTAGCGAGGCGTGTATGGTTATCGGTGGTTATCTGCTAGTGGTAAACGTTAACTCAATCTGTACTTATGCCTCGTCGACGAAAGAGAGCGAGATTTGAACAACTTACAGAGTTTGAACGAGGGAGAATCATCGGCCTTCGTGAAGCTGGATTGTCGTATCGTGCAGTAGCCTCTCGTGTGCAGCGTAACAGCAGCACAGTGATGCGCGTTTGGAAGCAGTGGACGGACGAGTGTCGGACAACTCGGAAATCCGGGAGTGGACCCCGAAATGTGACGTCAGCTCGCGATGATAGACACCTGGTCCGCATGGCGCGGACGGACCGTACAGCTTCCTCTAGACAATTGGCAGCACTGTGGTCAATAGCTACAGGTGTTTCATTGTGTGCTTCATCAATTCGTAGACGTCTGCTGCAGTGTGGACTGCGCGCACGGACTCCTTTATACAGGATCCCCCTAACGCACGACCATCGCCGCCTGCGGCTACAATGGGCCAATCAGCATAGAGACTGGCGTGCTGATTGGCAGCATGTCGTGTTTTCTGACGAATCCCGCTTTAATTTGTGGTACCATGATGGCCGCATTCGTGTCAGACGCTATGCCGGTGAACGCCACCTTCCGGAGTGCATTATCGAACGCCACAGTGGACGAACACCCGGAGTTATGGTCTGGGGCGCCATAGCATATCATAGACGATCTCAATTGCTACGAATTGTGGGCAATCTGAACAGCAACCGGTATATCCGTGAAGTTCTACAGCCCGAAGCTGTTCCCTTCCTTCAAAGCTTGCCAGGCGCTGTATTTCAACAGGACAATGCCCGCCCTCATACTGCTCGGATTGTTAAATTCTTCTTTGCAGCGCAGCAGGTACAGCTTCTGCCTTGGCCTGCGTGTTCCCCGGATATGTCGCCAATTGAACATGTGTGGGATGTCATTGGTCGGCGTCTTGCTCGTGATCCTCGTCCTGTTGCGTCTGCAGACGAACTTTGGGTACGCGTACAAACGATATGGAATGCTCTTCCTCAGTCAGACATTCAAACTTTGTTTGACTCCATGCCACGTCGTGTAGCAGCACTTATTGCGGCGCGTGGTGGCCACACAAAATACTGATTCTGATCTCTTGTTCTTGTTTGTTTGCTTTGAACATTTAATCATTTATTTGTACCACTACCACTCAACTGTGTATTAAATTGCATTCAATTATGACGATTCCTTCTTGGTGTTGCAATTTTCACAAACGTGAGTGTATAAAAATGCCCTTAATTTAGGATCTATCATATTAAAAATATTCAATATTTTTCATGGAATGACGTTATGTACATTTTATTATTTATTTCATATTTGTAAAACAGTAATGACGGTTTGTTTAACAAACTCAACGATTGAAAATTGATCAGTGGCAAAACTGTACGGAATAAATCATGTTTATCTCCACCGCGCGAGACTGCCTATCGAGAATTCTAAGGATTAGCTGTTTTTAAATATTTTGTGATTTTTCTATTGAATTGAATTTTATGTGTCGTAAGTGCGAAGAACATGATTTTAAGAAACATGTGAACACACAAAACACTCATAATAATGAGTCAAAAAACGCTTTGTAAACCATCTTACTAAGAAAACTGAACATTGATATGATGAACTGAGAGAAGATTGAAAAAAGTAGAAAAATGTATGCCAATACGTAACACTGCATCAAGAATTCTAAGAGTATGCTGCTTTTGAAATGTTTGTGGTTTTGTGTTGAGAACCTTATGTTGAGCTGTGTATGAGTTAAATGTTAAGAACACAATGCTTAATAACAAAGCTAAAAAGACAAAAATAAATTAGGAGTGAGTGTAAGAGCAGATTTTGAGCTCAGCAAAAATATAACAAACCTTAACAAACCCATAAAAATCTTAAACCTTTCAGTTTTTTTTTCTTTTTTCTATCCATTTTGCCTATTGCCATAAAAATTTAGAGGTAAAATAAGGTGAATAAATTCTGAGCTTCAACAAACAATCCCTTTCATTTATGAATATAAAAAGGGGAATCTTTTAAAAAAAGGAATCCCGTTGAGGGTATGAAAGTAACCATTCAGAAACTGATTTATGTAAAACAAGCGTTAACCAAAAACAAATAATTCTTTATTAACTGTTGGAAAGAAACATTTGTCTGAATACACACGGAAATTTGCTTAGTGTTAGGTATGTTATTTTAAAGATTACGAATATGCAGTGATATAAAAAGGACCAAGAAAGATGACCAGATTTGCAAGTGCGCATTACAATCATTAGAAAAAATAGACAGAGCCCAAAAAAAGGTAAGTGCAAGAAGAGTTATAAAAGTGGTAATAAGCAAAATTTTAAGAGGACACCGGAAGGTCTCAAGAAGAAATCTATCTTAACGAGTATAATATCTTTACGAAATATCACTTGCAGAATATTAAACAGGACTGGAATTCTAAACCCACGGCAAATTGGAAAAAGGCGACGTATGGGAAAATACACAAAGAATTTGAGTACAATAAAGAGAATTTCATTGAAGGTTCCAAAATCACATAAATATAAAAGGTAGATTTAAATATAGAAGTTTTCTCCTGCCGAGTAAATGTTTTTATACTACTAGGATAATTTAATTAATATTATGAAATGAATGTTTAATTTTAAACCGTTACTTTCTTCTATGTCTTAAAAATCATCCAGAAATATTTTTAATGAATAAAAAATTATGCCTTTGCCTGAAGTTGAATGCGTGATCTTCAATAACACGTTTAGGGCTTCTACCATAATAAAACGTGCGTAATAATTAACCTACCATAATAAGTGTTCTACCATAACAACATGTGTAAGGGCGGTCTTTAATATCTTACTCACTTTTTACTATGGTATTAGTAGCAATATTACATTAGCAGCATTTCCACAATCAACAAGGGATTCATAGACGAACCCCCAATGCAGTACTGGCAGTGGTGGGGCCCGTGGGGTAGCGAGAGGGAGACACCTTCTGCTCCAACCTAGGCTTTTCGGGAAAGTTAGGAGGAAGGGACAACACATGGATCACCTGTTGGTAAATATGTGGGGTCCCCCTACTTTTACCTATACCTATCCTTCCAATTTGCAACCTGTTTCCACTACTAATTTATGTTTTGCATTTCCTATGTCCATTTTCTTGCAGTAACAATCCTTGAGGTCGCCCAGCCCAGTGTTAAATAGAATAATAGGGATAAATCAGTCTCTCCTAAGTCCTGGCCCAGCCGGTATAGTAGTTAGTGAACCTGACTGCCGTAGCAATGGGCCCGGGCTCCACGTTGTAACTATCCGTCCCTCCACAGTAGTCAACAGTGGCACAAATTAGGTACTTTCATAATGGATCATCACTTCCAGCCCTTACAGTGACTATTAAATTAAGCGCCAGGCCATTAAAAAGAAAATCCTTGGGGGGGTATTATTACTTAAGACGATGAGGCATAATTGTACTTGACAGATTTTGTTTAAGATTTAAACAGGCTGGAAAACAACTTTCTTGCGTAAACAGTCTGATCGGTATAGTAGTTAATGCTCTTGGTTGCTGTATTGTTGCATTCGGGTTCCAGGTTTGGAGAAGGCATGGGCATTTGTAAATACATAGTATCTGTATGGTATGGGGGAACTCCAAACACATGATAAGCCGAGTGTTTTCTCGAGTGTATGGTCTCGACTAGAATACCATCGGACTGTTCGATTAGCATCAAAGTTGTGCTTCCAAACTAGAGTTGAGCTTTTCGCCTAATGCGGTGATAATGCACCTGCAAGACAAATGGTGAAGTCTACCAGCCTTAATGAAACAAATATTCGTTAGCAAGAGTTTGATGATTACGAATAAAATTCGACTTAAAATCGGCTTCATATAGCAATTTATTCCGTCCTTATTCAAGAGTAAAATAAGCTTGAATTTTTCTTTCATCTCAAGACGGTATTTAAAATCGTATATCATTTTAATACATGCCCTGGGTAGCATTATATAATTGTAATGTGTCTATTATTTTTAAACGCTTCTCTAATTGAAAATTTTTACGTTTAAATAATTTTATTAATTAAAATGCGTTTCTTCTTTTATTTGGTTTTCAAATGCATATTTGTAAACGTTTCAGTATTACATTATATTAATGCTTACTTTATACTCCTAAAAGTTTATTTATTGATCACGCAAATAAAGTTTAACAGCCTACATAATTAAATTAATTTTATAATTTAAAAACTAAAAGTATAGTTATCAAAGTTTGATCAGAATATCGCATTATAAGTATTAAAATTCATAACACTATTCCTCAAAATTTGATAGCTATGTATGTTAGTAAGAACTCTAGAATTTATTTTCAGTTCCTTGTAGTTTGCTTACAAAACCAAATAGAAAGCAATACAGCTGTAATCATATTTACATCATTTTAACATACGGTTAGTTAAAGAAGAAAAATTACTGTTAAGTGTATTCTGCTATCAATTTGGAGCATGAAAGCACTCAAATAATTGCGTAAGATTACTCGGAAGTATTTGGTAATTGTTGGTCGTACTGAACGTTTCTGTTCCATAATGAAGTTTATCAAAGCGGAAGAAATATTAAATATATTTCTTCGACATTTAAGACATTTCGTGCATTAGTTGAAAATATATATCATTTAAATTCTCAGACATAGATTTCAAGTTCTAATCCGACACTTGTTTTCATGCATGAAAAGGGAATTAGCTTACTTAACTGGCCACTTCCTTTTCAAAAGTAGAATGGAAGCTTCCGTCCATTAAAATATTTTGTTGTCAATGTATAGTTTTCTGAATCTGGCAAATTTAGTCTGATGCCAGGATTCAACCATTTCGAAACCAATAATTTTAATAGTTTAGAACTTTCTATGTAAATTATAGCTAAAAATATGAATGATCGCTGAATGAATCGGCATATTTATATAATATAAAAAACTGATACTTCTTCTGTTCTAATTAGATTTTACGCAACAAATGTACATAATAATTTAATTCTTTTGATTTAATTTAAATACAGTTTTATACAAAACTGAGTAGAAAATCATAAAGTTTGTAAAATAGGCTACATTATTCATTATGTTGAACAGTTCTAATCTAAATTCAACTAAAGAATTAGACACTGAAAATGTTTACGTATGCACTTCACATTTTTGCCATCTTATTAATAAGCTAGACTTCTAAACAAAAATTTCATTTACACTTCTAGTTTTAATTTTTTTTGCTTTAATTTTTCGTTATGAAAGTTAGTGGAGTCGGCCTCCATATCGATAGTCTGAGGCTTGGATACCAAAGATGGCTTGGATAGTTTTAGCTGTATAGTCCTGCTTCTGCGCTTATAAAATTTTTAGCTCTCTGTGGTGCGCCCAGGGCATCAGTTTTAGGACAGAAGATGGCTAAATGACGAAAAAGTTTGTATATTCCTGACAGAGGTATAATGAGTAGGTCAGGCCGTTGGTTAATGTGTGTTTACATGTGTGTTTACATGTGTGTGTGTGTGCATATAAAACATTTCACAAGAAAAAGTGGAGGTTAAATGCATATCTGCAGTTTCTTTCCTATGAATGTCATAACCATTTTGTATCTCGAAGAAAGTAGCACTAGTAAAACGTTTACTACATTGAAAGAAAATTTTAAAAAAATAAAAATAAATATTTATCTCCTCAATTCAACGCTTCAAACAGGGCTTATCAAGGGAAAAGTGTTTGGAAGCCCAAAACTAAGTTGATCAATGAGTTCCGAATACAAGTTTCGTTCCTCTGAGACATCGGAGTTTCAAGACCGTAAATTACGAAATAAATTTTCAATTTAAAATAACTTTCAGTGACTCTCAAATGCTCAGACCTTTTCCTTACTTACATTAGTTACTCTTAAGACAGCAAAATTATAAAGTAGTTACTCAAAAATACAGATTAAGATATAAAATACAAAATAAATATACAAACAGAAATGAGAAATGCAAAAAATATTTATGTTCTTTTAAGCTATGGATTGAAACTATAATGACTAATTTCACGCTTGGAAAACTGGAAATGCCTTCATTATCAAGACAAAACCTGGAATGTGTAAAATTAATGTCTTTAGAAAAACAGTTTAAAAAATTTAGTATGCATATCGTATTTATAAAAATGACATATACCTAACAACTCCCACAATTGAGACTCCCATTACGTTTCACACCGTAACATATTAGTAAACAACTCAGAAAATGAAGTACTTGAAAACTGCTAAGAAGGCAGATCCTTGATTTTAGTTAAGTATTGATGATCCGGATTTTAAATTAAACCATTACAAACGTATCGAATATCTCAAAATTTAAGCAGACGTTTCAAATTATTAATACTTAAAAAGCATTTCTTTTGAAATTCGTTGGTTTCTCTTTATACTGAAGATTATATGTCATTCTCAAGTTGCCTATTTAATATTTCATATTTGTGATATATTTAAAGTGTTCGCTTTGCAACATTATATCTAAAGATCCTAAAGATATTGTAATATGAAACATCGTGGGAAATCCCCTATTAGACATACATCTAGCATCCAGTAACAAATGCCAAGATATTCACCCTTAAATACCTTTCCTATTAAGGTAACAAGGAGGGATATTTCGAAGAAAAAAATCCCCTTCTTTTCCTTTAATCCCTGAGTTACTTTCTCGCAACCTTTCTCCGAATCCACTCATCGAGTTCTTACTCGCCTAGCATTGGAGCAGGCGTTGTCAGGTCTACAGGAATCGAGCTTAAGCTTTTCAGCTCTGTTCTTAAGAGCTGACAGGTGGAAGCGGTGTAGATAAAACAGGAATAAAAGGGAAGGTTTCGATTTCGTTCTTCTTTTCTAAGCATGTTTAAGACTTTTACTAAGACCCTTTTAGACAATACATGACAGCGTGTTAATCTCACTAATGCTAGTTTTTACACAACAGGTTTTACGTCGGCTTGTTATATGGGGATCTTTGAGTAACAACTTCGTCACATTTACAGACTAACGATAATGTATATATAAACATTTTAAATAAGCAACAAATATTTTAAATGAGCTATTATGGATTAGTAAATAACGTTAATAAACTCGGTATCATCGTACAAAGTGATTAACTAGGCTTCACAGTAAGGATTTTAGGCAAATGGATGTTTAACTGAACTGCGGTAAAATATATCTCTCAGTGAAAAAGAAAGCATATTTTTACTATTTAGAACGCGAGACTGTTGGTATCTTTAAATTACCTAGACAGTAATTGCCGAGATACACTCCGTGATCGTACAAAAATCAGGAAATCTAAATTAGGTCCCTTCTCTGCCCACTATACCTCAATCTTTTCTTAGATTCCTTACATTAGCATGTATGAGCGGTTCCTAGACAGCATTTTCTGCACCCATATACAAAAAAGAAACCAATTTTAAATCAGATCAAAATCAGGTGTTTGGGTACATTGAGCGGCCTTACTTCGAAATTCAAATCTTTATTCAAATTTCTTCATTTCTCAAGACACGTTACGGAAAGCGATAATTTGCACAGTATGTCCTATCTCAAATAAAATTACAAAAGCATGTTAATTTGATTTATATTGATAAATTTGTGGGTTTTGTGCTTAAACGGTATTATTTGTGCCTGATGAGGTGCCTTACATACGCCCATATTAAATATTTAACTAAAAGAAGCGGCGTTGTATTGAAATTTGATTTTCCGTATGTTTTGAGGTAGAAAACAACCTGTATATACTTGTCAAAAAGCATGCGAGATCGTCATGGCTTCATGATAACATTATACTGATGATTACTCTGGAATGCGTACTGGCGGAAAACAATCAAAGTAATAATCATAAAAAATCATATAACTTGAAATATTTTGCCGCAAAAACGTGGAACTGGCACAGGATCTTTATTTGATCATGCTGATAAGTTTTTAAATTTGCTGAATTGCCTATTCCATCAACAAATGCATCTTCACTGATATAAGTTGACCATTTCTTTCAGCAATCTCTGCCAAATAATCGTCTATTATAGCACGTTTTCGACTTGACCTGATTGTCTGCATACTTCGCAATGTAAACCTATAGTAAATCTTTTTCAGAATCTTTGCATGACTCATTTGGCTACTCTTATATCACCACACATCTATGCCAGTGTCTGTTCGGCTTCAATCGCACGCCATTTTCCACTTTCTGCCAGATGCCTACACATCAGCATGTTCCGCTTTCCACACGCGAAAACTGTATTCAGCTGTCTACGTATAATACTTGAAATTAAAATTTGAATCACCCTTTTGTACTCATTTCTAAACATGCCAAAAGAACTGGGGCAAAAATTTGTATTTTTCTGAAGGTAAATTTCTTTAAAGAATGTAAATTTCTTTGCTCTGATAACATTCTACAGACCAACTACCTTTCATTGAACTTTACTGGGTAGAATTAACTTAAAACACTAATTTTTCCGGCAAGTGTATTTGAAAGTTACTATTACACAATTGCTAAATATCAAGTTAAAGGTTATGCTAAATATTCTTTTACCGATAAGTAATTAGTATAAACCGTTTGTTAAGCAAAACAATAGATATCACAGAATATCAAGTGACTCAGAAGCAGTGGAATAGTATTTCTGACTTTTGAAACCTTTTTTTATGTAAAACATCATCTGTTGGATTAGTATGCTTCACCAACAAGGACTTAACATGGCCAGTCAGCAAGCAAAAATCTGTGTTGCGAAATCTACACAGGCACAGCAAATTTTCATGTTCTGAAACCTGAAAATCCCGGTAATCTTTACATAGTGTAAGCTAATTTGATCAGAGAATTAAATAGGAAAGTGGGACTATTCGCCGTGGTCGTTTCGACGTGAGCGTTTCGCCGTCAAGGACGTCTCGTCGTCAATACATATTTTTCTTCACATGACTGTATTATACCTTGCCTTATTATATTAAGTTGATTTAGTTTAATAATACTGTTTTTGTATTGTATATTTAAGAGATATATTTCTTTATGTGTCTATATTATATCTCCCCATATTATATCAAGTCTATTTAATTTAATAATTTTGTTTACCTATTGTATACCTCTGGCTGTCGTAAATTTAAAAGAAAAGAAACTTTGCCAATTAAACACGTCTCCTAGAGTTACTAAAATATTGCCTAGAATTAATGACTTTTTCTCTGAAAGAAATTTATTTGGAAGAGTTTTTCAGTGTGATAAAGTGTATTTCATGCATATAACTGTGTTACAGTAAAAACATTAGGTCATTAACGCTTAAAATACGGTGGCCGAAAAATTGTTCAAAATTGCTGTATCTCAAAAGACGGCTGCGACATAAATATCGACCAGAAAATAATACGAAAAAATATAATACAATCATGTAAAGAAAAATATATCTTGATGGCGAAAGGCCCCGACGCGAAATGTCCTGATGGCCACTGTGATAATGGCTACGGTGAAATGGCGACGGCGAAGAGTCCTAAACCCAGTTAAAAATGTGGTGGACGATTGTCTGTCTCCACCTGGATTTTGTTACTTGTATCTCATACCATTCTCTGATCGTCTTTGGGTAAAATATAAGAAAAAATCGCCTTTTCCATTCGTGCTTGTTGTTGTAGTGTAAGAATTTATCAGATTCAGCCAAGAACTGAAAGAACCATGATCCAAATCCAAGTGAAAGCTGAGGTGAATTTCCGTACCGTTATATAATTAATAAAAGACATTTCTATTATCATTTATTATACACGTAGTTACATAATGTTAACATGTAAGGCTGCCTCAGGAAGTATTTGCGGCAAATTAATTTTTTCACGTTGAATTTTATGAAGAGTTTAGCGACAAATTAGTAACAAGGCGAAATAATCGGTATGTTTCGTATATATAGCGCCAGATGGAGTGGAAATGATTGCCTCATCGAATGATCCTTTCTCCCGATCTGAATCCATTAGCACATGGAGCTAGCTAAGAATGCTGTTCAAAAGATCCTCAACATTCCTCATAGCTTGGAATATGTCAACTAATATCTGTAAGAAATATGTACTACTGATATTAATGGTGGCTCCCGTTTCGAGCATATATTGCAGTTTTTGCTTACGACATATCCAGTTGTTTCGTGAGAGGAATTCTAGTACATACCAAAAATGTTTCCCAAAGTATCAAAAACACTCCGCTTATTGGAGCGCGCCATCCAGTCTCTAAGATAACATGTTACTGTTGGCTCTCATTTTGAGTACATGTCATAATTTTTACGTACATAGGTAGCCTTTGCATCTTGTTGTTAAATACTAAGTTGTAAAATACTAGTTGACTAAACAAATTAGGCAATTGCGTCGTGATTAATTTTTTTAAGTTTCGTTTCAATAACCCGAAGAACCTTGCTACTGGTGAAACTATGTTGTGTTATCAGAAATTCAAGTAAACACCTAAAATCAATAATACTAACTTAGTTTATTACTTTCCTTAAAACACTGATATCAAACAAATTTACTACCACTAAATTATACTGGTCCCCGGGAACTACCTACATTAATTTAGAAAACAAATTGCTAAACATTTATATAGTTTTTCACAAATACTGCGAACTTAGACAATAACCACTTCAATTCAAAATCTATTTGTTAAGAAATAACTATTTTCATGAGTTAAGATATAAATTAAAATTTTCTATTTCGTTTAACAGTTGTAAGGTTCTTACACCTTATTTATCCAAGAACATGTAAAAATTCTAATAATTAAGTACAGAGTTAAGTAATTATAGTATTGCACCAAAAGGGAAAAAAACTTAGATTTTTAACTAGAGCAATTTAAGACAAATTTCTTCAGATCTCAGTTAAATCAACAAATCCTCAAAGATATTAAAGATTTAAAACTTCTACATTTCAAATTCTTTGCAGCAAACATTTTACTTAAATAAAATCTTGAATTCTGATAATAATAAAATTTTTTTTTAAAAAAATCCAAAAAAATAATTAAACCAGTGAATTTTGAATGAAAAAAAATTTCTTTAAGAATTTAAGTTAGTATTAAAAGTTTAAAAAAAAACTTCTTAACTGATGGATGATGAGAACCTGGAGATGAAGGAACGAAAACTACCCGACGGCAGCATGGCGGAGACCGAACAATCGAAGAATACCCAGTACGCAGGAACTTGAAGTTTCATTGAGCGGCTGCCTTCTGTATTATGAACTTCAGATCCATCAGGAAACTCAGGTCGGAACACAGGTAGCTTGGACGGGTTGAGCTTTCTGTTCTTTTTAAATTGAAGAGGCGGACGGAGGCTGATGAGCAAAATTTAGACTAAGATGGTTCATCCAACGGTAGAATTGATGAGGAATAAGTTCCTTTCCATTTTTGAAGGATTGTTATTTCTATTGAAGTTGAAGAAGAAGCATGGAAATATATTTTTCTTTCATTTTTAAGAACGTTATTTTCGATTGTAGTATTATTTCCTTTTCTATGTTGAAGAACTATTAAAGTAAAGCTTAGAAGCCATGAAGAAGCAAGTGACAGGAGCCATAAGCCCCCGTTAAAAAACAAATTCATCCTCCCTGTTGTAGCAACAAAGTGCTCAAGGCACCCGAGAAAATATCTTCTCGTCAGCCGAATGCAAAAGCGAAGACGTCTCAAGAGCTCGCAATCCCACCTGCACACCCTTTTTGTCAGGTCCGGACACCAGATATCGCCAAATATCGCCAAAAGGGTGAATAAATCCAAAACTCTGCACCTCGATCAAACCCCTGCTACAATCGTCCAAAAATCGAGGAGTTGAACTGGAACAAAAATTCGAATCTCGCCAAGCCCGCCAAAGGAAGAACCAAGAATTCGACGTAAGCGTGGGAAAACTAACAAACCTAAGGCAACGGACAAAATTCCTAAGCAAAGGCTTAGAAATGACGCTTTTCAATCCTTTCCCCCTCAACCAAAAAAATCTCACGAAGTGCAAACATTCGTTAAATCATTAGCTGTAACTTAAAAACTGTTTAAGCTAGAGGCTTGAAAGTACTCTTAAATTAAAAAGCTAATTTTTCTGCATCCAATGATACAAGTTAAATGAGAATCAACCTAAGTTAAGTAATTTTAAATCAAGTTTATTATGTAGGAAAGCACCTAATTCCATTGTCTGTTTCAACGCGTTTACGAGTAACCAGTGGAAGAAACGTACGAATCTTAAAGTACCAAAATCCCTAATTAAAATTAAACTAAAGCAAATATAAATACAAGATATTAAATAAAATAACGTTGTGTAGCATAAATTAATAATGAAAATTAATCTTAAGTCAAACTTAAATAATTAAGTTTTACGTGAAAATTGCTACACATCATTGTATGTTGTGATAATCTTCGATCCTATTGGTCAAAATCCAACGGTATGTTGCTTAGCAACAGTGAAAAAATCCAATTATCGCTTTATTCTATCGTTGAGCTCAGCGAGTATACTTCTTCCGATAGAGGCGTGCATCTAATCACCGCATCACTTTCAATTATCTTGAAGGTCTACTGCGTTTCTTGTTATACGTTTAGAAGACGTATTTTATCTTATCTTTTCAGATGCACTTATCAGAATGTACTTTCGATCTCCGTAATTATATTCTAGGACACCTCGTACATACAAACGTAATAATTTTAAGTTAAAACCATTGCACTGATACACTTTATATCCTAGAATAAGTTAGAATCAGAGAGCGAATAATATTATATGCTAGATTAAGTATAATCAGAGAGCGAAGAAAATTAAAATCACGACAAGACATAGCTTGCGCATTTAAAGAACAATGTTAATTGGATACTACTAAACGTAATTTCCCGTTTCAAACAGTTAACTACGTAAGTCTGTTCTTCCATGTAGCATGCATAATGTCAGCAATAGTAAATGATAATCAAATGCATCTAACAACGGATAGGACGACCGGAACCCTCATTCTCCCAAATACACTCATGTCCATAAATTAAAGTCACGTGGAAATCGAACTATAAAATAAATATATCACCCGTAAAATCACTACACACATCTTCAAGAATCCTATGGAAATTTCAGGAAGTAACCAGATGACACCGATGGTACGTCACAATTACGAGAGTGTAAGAGAGTGATATATAAGGAATAAAGGCAAAGAAGTAAAATTGTTCGCAGGCGCTTTATAAACATTTCAGTGCAATAACCGAATAGTTATGACACAAAGGACGCATTTGGATGATTTTTTACGTGGTAGAATTATCGGCCGTGTGGAATGTGGGCGTACACAACTGGAAGTATCAGACGAACTTGGAATTGCCCAGAGTGTCATCACCAGGCTTTAGCAACGATTCCAAAATGATGGTAATGTGAGGAGACATTACAGCACAGGTCGCCCCAGAGTTACAACGCTGAATGAGGACTGGTATTTAGCAGTCACTGCCAAAAGAAACAGGCTGAGCACAGCCTCAGACCTGTCTCGTCAGCTCTCTTCAGCCACTGGTACGACAAATTCAAGGCAGACCGTGTACAGAAGTTTAGGGCAGATTGGTCTATATGCTCGTAGACCTGTCAGATGCGTTCCACTTACTGCAACTCACTGTCACCCGCGGTTAGCCTGGAGTAGAAAGCATGCATTGTGGACACCACAACAGTGGGCTTGTGTGATGTTTACCGACGAGTCCAGGTTTAGCTTGCAGCTGATACTCGCCGGACTTTCATATGGAGAGCTCCAGGTACCCGTTACCACCAAGAAAACATCATTGAACGACACCGTTACGGTGGTGCAGTAGTGCTCGTTTGAGGTGGAATTATTCTGGGTTCCAGAATTGACCTGCATGTTCAAATTGGAACCATGACAAGCCAAATGTATCCGGACGTCATTCTGGAACAACATGCACGTTTGTTTCGGGGCGCCATGGGCACACAATTTGTGTTTATGGATGACAACGCCCGAACTCGCCCTGCAAACATTGTAAGCGAATGCCTTCAATCGGAGGATATCACCCGTATGGACTGGCCAGCATTCTCACCGGACTTGAATCCAGTAAAGCACGTGTGGGACATGCTTGGCCGACGAGTTGCAGCCCGTCAACCTCCTCCTACATGTCTACCGGAACTTCGGAGAACATTGCTTTTTGAGTTGTGTAATATTCCCCAAGATCAGATTGATAATTTGATACTCAGCATGCCTAGGCGTTGTACGGACTGTATTGTACCGTCTGGGAGACATACAATGTATTAACAATCATACCAACCATGTAATATTGGTTTTTTGTAAATAGGTTTTTTGGTAATTTCCTCCAGGGAGAAAAATTCGCTAACTTGTTTAATAATATGAAACATATAGCATCTTTTTTTGCTCTTTACCTTTTGTTTAATAAATAAGCTTTGCAAATAAGTCAAATTTCTTTTGCTTCTAACTCTTCCTTTGCCTGATTTTGCATTATCCTTAATTTATGGACATGAGTGTAGCTAAACCGTCATTTAGAAGTGCACTGAAATTTTTCACAAAATTTTATGGTTCCTTGTATGAAGTAAAAAAGAAGTATTGTAATCACGAAACATTTCAGGTATCATATTTCAAAGAAAATATCTATTTTGATCGCTATCGAATTCAATTTAACAATGTTTTTAGGTGGCATTCCTACGTAAGAACAGAATAAAGGACTCTTTTTACCCAAACAATTATGAAACTGATTTAAAATGGATTCTGAAGAGACCTTTTCGTGGCGTCTGTGCGTACGTACGTACGAATGTGTGTATGCATCTCGCGTAGCTTAAAAACGAGCAGCCTCAGAACTTTAAAATTTTGTATATAGGACTGCTATAACATGTAGATGCGCACCTCCTATTTTGGTTGCAATCGGCCGCACCAAAGGTATATAAATTTATGTATATATATATATATATCGACTCTGTCACTCGGCTCAGTGAGCTCAGTTTTTTAATCCTCATATGCTGGCAAATTGTGAAATCTTTGCTTAAAAATTGATTGAATTATGTTGTTCTTATCTTCTGGTTAAATTTTTTATGCCTTTAGTAAATCTGCATGTAAGATTTGTAGAATTATTATCAATTTAAAAGTTGTTTAAGTGCGGCTAGACCTAATCATTTTTCTCATGGCAGACATATTTGTTTACATTTGAAACTTAAGAGAATAGTGGATTTGCTGCCAATCTAGAGAAACTAAGCTTCGCAACAACAAAGGTAACGCCTTCTTTTATTATTGAGAATTAAATCATGCTTAATCCATTCTGGAATTTATTCGAGGAAATAAGTGTTTAAGATTTACTTCGTAAATTTTCATACAGACATTTTGAGATTTTATGTATTTTTGCCTTGTTGCAAAGTGAGGACGGAATTGAATGAGAAATACTGAATCGTCTGTGAAAGAACTGTTTCTTTTTTTTTTTTTTTTTTTTTTTTTTTTTTTTTTTTTTTTTATCCCTTGTATAGTTATAGTCTTTCAATAGAACATCTGGTAGCGATTAGGTAATTCTCCAGATTATATGCATAATTTGTGTAGCTGTGGTAAACAAATTTAGTGAATTTTAAAGAGTGCATTTATTCTATTGTGGTTTATACGCTATCGATGAAGTAGATTTAATTCAATCCAATAAGTATAAATGAAATGCAATATGCGTATAATTTGATATTCCGTATAAGGAAAGCATGTGGTGTATACATCAGATTTTTATTTAAGGAAATATTAGGAAGGATAGATAATTCAGAGGTTTCAGAGGGGAAATGTCAAAATGTTGTCCAAAATGTAAAAAATAAATTTTGAATGCCTTTGTATTTTAATACTTTATAAAGACTGAAAGATATGGCAAAACAATTTTTCTAGAATCCTTTGTATTTTTTCACTCAGAGAATACTTTTCCGGTTTGATATAAACAGAGCGAGTATTCAATTATTCAAAACAACATTGGGTTTAACCACGAAATGTCTGATAAATAAAAATGAAACCTCCAAGGAAATAACTTGAAAATACACATTCCAACTGGGAATGGGATTTAAAATAAAGCTTCTTTTTGTATGCAAAACCTGTAAATGAATTATTTCGAAACTTCTTTTTCTTATGCATTAATAAAAAGGTCGCTTCTAATTTTCAATCTGTTATTTACAAAAAAATATTTAATTAATTCTTGAGTAAAGACAAATCCAAAGCTTTAAATTTGTTAGGAAACACAACATGCATTTCTAGAATTTTGTAATTAAATATGCTATTCTTAAATTATTTATAATTTCGTCCTAATCTTCGAAATTAAGTGTTTGTCACAATCGTTTTCCAATAAAATTATCACTGGTTATCATAAATTAAGGAAAAATCACAAAAATCACGATTACTGAAAAAGTTACATGTTGAATTTTATGAAACTTACCTACAATATACAACACATAGTAAGGTATCAAATAACATAAAAAGAAATTACAAGACAAATTATGGTAGTATAGAAGTTAGCACATGTATAAAATGAACAAATCGAAGGTGTCAGTTTGCTATAGGAAAAGTACCTTCAATATGGAATATGATCGCCTCTGGAAGCAATGCAGCACATACAGCGATATGTGATGCTTTCAATTCTCCGGTATATGAGTTCTATATGAAACGAGAGCCATTGTTCTTGCAAAGCAGTTGTAAGCGCGGCAAGGATCTGATGGGGCGGACTGAGAGCAGCTAGACGTCTCCCAAACGTGCTCGATAGGATTCAAGTCCGACTCCATGCGTATAATTGTTTCCTGTTGGAGATAATCATCTACAATGCGAGCCCTGCATGGTCTTGCGTTGTCGTCTTGTAACAGGAAAGCATCACCTATCGCCCCGGCATATGGGCGCACATAAGCATCAAGGATGTCATTTCTATAAACCTGAGCATTGACGGTTCCGCTTGGAAAGACATGGAGGTCTGTGCGTCTACCCAAAAAAATGCCACCCCAAACATAGACACTGCCTCTTCCGTATGATCTGTTTCACGGCTGTGTGACAGGTGATAATGGGTTCTAGGTTCTCTACATATCAAATAACGCCTACTGTCGCTTTCTAGACTAAACCTAGTCTCATCCGTAAAGAGAACAGCCCTCCATTGATCAGGTGTCCAGTTGACATGTTGTCGCGCCCACTGCAAACGGTCCCTCCTACGTCGTGACGTAAGCGGCACGCACGCAAATGGCTGGTCGTCTCGCATACAGACCACCTTTGAAGCCTTCTATACGCAGTTCACGTTGACACCAGCCTTCCGGTGGCTGCAACAAGGGAGGATCTAAGAAGAGTTGGAATAGCGGTTCTATTCCTGCGTGCACATAATGTCAAATATCGGTCATCGAGGCTCGTCGTAGCAGTTGGCCATCCTTGGCTGAACGTCCTAGATGCCGAATCTATTGTTCGACATTGCCTCCAAAGTGTATGAACCACAGAAGGACTCACATTTAGTCATATGGCCACTTCTGTTTGACTTTGTCCTGCCTCTTGTGTCCCAATGACTCTCCATCGTAGTTCTGCAGGCAAATGATGCCTGGAGGTCATTGTTACAAATTGGCTGTCTCAGATTTCTGATGTCACTATCGCAGTGAAATATGTGGGCTTGCTCTTAAGCATGGACTTTTATGTTCCTCGCTGATGACGTATTCCGAGGGCAGCGCCACTAATTTGCATATTGTAGTTTTACTCAGCTATTCTTACTTAGCAACATATTCAAATTTTACACGATTTGGCTTATTTTTGAGGAAATTATCGCTATTTTTGCTATTTTTCCTTAATTTATTATAACCAGTGTATAAAGGACACATTTGAACTGAAATGGAATTTGATTGAGGTAAAATTTACATTAAGCATTGAGGTAAAATTTACATTAAGCATTGAGGTAAAATTTACATTAAGCATTGAGGTAAAATTTACATTAAGCATTGAGGTAAAATTTACATTAAGCATTTTGACGAATATCTCATGAGAAGAGGTTCCTACACTAAATTGGATATGTTATTAAAAATAACTAATTGCATTTCGGATAATATTCTTTATCCTTATTTGTATTAGTTGTTCCATCCTTTTGTTGTTGAAAACAATTCAGTAAAAATAAAGATTGGCTACTTTTATTGATAGGCCTTCCAGAGTAGTTTTTCTCTCTAAACATAAAGTATCTTTGTTAACCATTTCAGTCCCAATTTATTTGTTTTTTCAAATGACTTGATACTTTTATGTTCTCTTTGTAATTATTACAAAGAATTGAAAAATATCATTTTAAACATTTTATTTAAAAATGGGGGGATTCCAAGGCCCTGGGACAAATATGTCCCACTGGGTGGTAACGGTGGGGCATATGTATCCTATTAGTACTAGATTGTTGACACATAAAAGAAAGTCAAAAGAAACTACTTTTATTTTCATAACTTGTGTGTGATAAGAAGTAAAACAGTTTTTGCATAGTGGTAGATTGCATGCCACACAATTTGTTTTAGTTCTTTTCTCTATTTTTTTCTTGGTACAACTGTGTCACTTTCTTCTAGTGGGCCCTTCGATGGATAAATGATCTCCTATATTCAACAACTTGGCACTGGATGATGGTCTGCCATATTGTAGTAGTATGGTATAATATTACAGTGGTACTGTATGGTCTACCATATACAATGTTGTAGTTGGGGATGTTAAAAATGATACCTACTACTACTGGGCCATCGACTACGTAGTAAATGATGTGTGTAATTCCTCTAGACTTCTTTAAACATTTTCTGGGACTTATAATATAATTCATTGGGACTGACAGGGTTAACGTACGTGATGCAGCTAATTAATGTTAGAAGAATGTGGCCACAGCAGAGCAGTTAAACACTTATAAATACTTGCTCTTTTCTGTGCCAATGTTCCATAAAATTTGAAATAATTAATAAAGAAAATTTTCGACAACAAGTTGCAAACTTTTATAAGTATTATTAATTTTATAATTTTCTAACAATAATTACAAATTTAAAAAAACTAATTTCTGCAACAGTCACACCTTGGACAATGACAAATATGGAGCAAAATATTCTCATACCTTTTCAAGTTTTTACACTTTCATTTGTAAGATAACTAAACCTTTGAAGATTCTTCTTCAACATGTGAAGTTAATATCATACTGTGTGATCGCATATGCCGTTTCTCATAAGTATAGTGCTAAAGAAAATACTGAGCTTATTGCATGGCATGGACCTTGATGTTAATATCTTAAATTCGATTGCATGTTTAGAAGAAATATTTGAACACTTTATTTTTGCATAGAAAAAGGGAAAATAACTAAATCGGCATATGTCCTAATTTAATTTATTGTCTTCCAACAAGACATATGTGCAGTTGAATAACAAACATCCATAAAATATCTGTGCTGCATAGTAATAAGATTAGAGACAAAAGTAATGGTCAAAAGTAATGGAAATACAGATTTTATATACTTTTATCGTAATTTCCGATAAACATTTCTTTGGGTAATTTATGCAAGTGTTTTCGAAACACGTGACTAGTAATCTGAATACAGAATATTAAAATTTGCTGTTCGAAACAGTTTAAATACTAAATAGATGTAAACAAACTACGCTGGTAGGAAGAATTAAAAGAACAACTGTGAAAGATTACAGTTACATAGCAAGGAATAAGAGGATAAATATTTACATTATGGAATGAGGTATATGCCATTAAGAAAGTATCTGATAGATTGTGTCAAATGGCGCGGGAGAAGGAGATTTGAAACAGGACAGACACTGGAAGACCTCTAAGCAGCCACAACCTACATTTCAACAATATAGAAAAAACTGAAGACACTGGTGGCTTTTGTCAACGTCAGAAATTCGAATATCCAGACATACTATGAAAGGCTTCATAAAGGAAGGCTAAATACAATGAAAGCCATGAGCTATGTCGTACTAATTAGGGTTGTGAATTATATCGTTTGAGATTGTGCAGAAGTCATCTGCATTGGAGCTACGAACTGAAGCTGAGTTCTCTTTACTACTGAGGCTTATTCGTTTTTGTTTTGAGAGGGATTCCTTCCGTGTTCCAATTTGTTGATAACAAAACAAGAGAAATAAGTCTGATATATGTCGCAAAGGTATCAGTATAGAAATGGTAGAATGGGTGAGTATGCTTTAAATGGCCGAGTATCTTATATATTTTTATATTTCAAATACGAATGCTAAAAATTACAAAGATGAAGTTCGTGGTCCTTTTCTCAAGTTTTTTGGGACTCAATAGATAATAACTTCCTTCTCATGAATTATAATGCTCGTCCGCTACGCATTGCAACTAATGACTGATTACGTTGAAGGCGCAAAAAAAAAAAATGCAGAGGATAAAGTGTCTCGTATATTCTCTTTATTTAAATGTGATAGAACATGTGTGGGATATATTAAGACCTCGACCTGCATCCGTGAGACTACCACCAAACATTCTATAGAAGACTGAATGCGCAGTTCAGCCTGAACACACGTTGTTACTTCAGAAGCTCCAGAACAATCCAATGCGCAGCATGTAAAATCACTGTTAAGGTTTTGTTAGTATTTTTATGTATCTCTAAAAACGATATAATACCAGCTACAGCACTTTAGGAAACTACTTCAGTTCACATCACGTTTCCTATTTTCTTATTTAAATTCCCTTGTTCCAGATATGGGCAATTCTGTATTTTGACAGTATGTCAGGCATGACAAAATAAAAAACTTCTGAAAGTTCCATCTTCTTAGCTGCAAAATCATTTAAGTTAGAACAGTTTTTACAAGTGTTCCTTTAATTTTCTCCGCCAGTGTCCATGTTATGTTCAGCCACTTATTGATATAGGTCTATTAATAATTCGGGGAAACATTTAAAAATATTTATAACAGATAAATTGTTCACTGGATGCTAAATTTTGGTGCACGGAAATATAGTTAAATTTACTTAAGCCCGTTTTTTAAATAAATCATAAACGCTCAATGGATTCATCTTGTTTGCTTTGCGACATATCATCTATGTATTGATGGAAGAGTTTGCCTGATTATATTGGAAAGCCGGATGAAACATTGTTGAATGTAAACATTGATGATCATTTCATTATGAAAGATAGTTATCTGATTTACTACCACAGTAATCGAATCATTTACAAGAATGTAATAAATCAAAAATTGGCATCAAATTGTAGACCATATTTCTGAGAATTTCGCAGTAGAATTTACCAACAAAGTTGTGTGGGATTCAGAGGACGAGGATGTAAAGTGTTAATACTGTAGCCATCTGTTATAATCCCATATAACTCTTGTGTAGGTGGTAAAGGTCTTTGTGTCTTCATTTCGCACATCATAATCATCAAAGCCTTTGCAACGGTATCAAGTATATTTTTTTTGTTTGACCGTCATATAGTGCATATTATCGCATAACTGTCTGCCATATTAGCAAAGGCATATACACCATTATATTATGACCATCCTCCATCTATAACGTATGACAACATAACAGTGGGCTTTCCCAGGAACAAAACCACTGCGCATGCGTGGCTGATGTTGGAATATATAAAGCGGCTATGCATTGTCTTTCTAAATACAGCTCGATTAGCAACATAATGGGAAAAGTAGCTGATTTATCAGATTTCGATAAAGGTCAAATCATCATGGCTCGGCGACTGGGAGCATCACTATCCGAAACGGCGAGTTTAGTGGGCTGTTCACATGCAGTTGTTGTGAGCATATTTCGAAAGTGGTGTATGGAGGGTGAAATGGCAAGTCGTCGACGGCCCATTGATTCCAGAGGAGACAGGAGATTAGCGAATTTTTCTCCGTGACCGAAAAGCTACAACAACCGAAATCACCACCAGCACAACAGTGGTGACTCAGACAGTGTTTCTCAACACGCTGTGCAGCGTACATTACTGCATATGGGCCAATGCAGCCGGAGGCCGAAATATGTCCCTGCACTAACGCCACGTCATCGCCAGCCGAGTCTGCATTGGACCAAGAAATATTGGAATTGGACATTAGAAGAATGGAAGAAAGTTACCGATTTCCAAACGAAATCTTGGCTCTCGCATGCATAGCTGGACGGAGACAAGCCGGTGGCGGGGTGTTATGGTGTGGGTAATGTTTTCATGGAGCACATTAGCACTCAAAACCCCCATAAAACAATGCTGACGTCTGTGCGCTACGTGGACATCGTTGCAGACCAAGTTCACCCATTCATGACAACAGTATTTCCGGCGGGGAGATCTGTTTACCAAAAGAATAATGGTCATAAGGGTCTAAAACTTCAGGGAGTGTTTCGAGGAATATTCCAGTGACTAAGCCATGTCTTGGCCTCCAAATTCACCTGACATTAATCCAACAGAACATTTGTAGTCCCACCTGGGAAACCAAATTCGTGCTGTTACGCTACCCCTTAGCAATGTGTGGGAATTGCAGGGCCAGTTGGTGAGCGCTTGGTATCAGATACCTCAGACTACGTATCAGCTGAATCAATGTTACGCAGGGTGCTGGCAGTTTTTAGGGCTAAAGGTGGTCCTATGTGTTATTAACAAGGTGGTCATAATGTAATGGATCTTTGGTTCATATTAAATGTTTCCGATATGCATAAAAAACTAAGGAATTGCTCTGCATTACTATATAATAAAATTCATATCGGACGCGTAATTTTCTTTCCTTTTAATTTTAAAGATGTCTCTCGGAATTATTAATAGCCCCATATATAAAAATACCTAAAAATCATAGATTTACGAACATTTTGACTAATGCAAGGCAAATATACACAAATAACTGCCTAAATTTAAACTAATTTTAACTGGATTATCTTATAAAAAAATGAGCTGACTAAATACAGATCTTAGCATAGTAAACTTTTTATGACAAGAAACTAACTACCTCTTTATGACAAGACCCTTCACTAAAAAGTAGATTTTTAGGTAGTTCAGAAACGATAAAAATCTTTCTCTAAAATGAGTTGCGGTGTTTCATTTCAAAACCACATTTAAAAAAATAAATGTAATAATTTTGCACCAATAAATAACGAAAAATTACTTTTATTCAGTATAAAAGATCATGTATAGATCCGTTATCTTATTCGGTTTTCGAAAGCACTGGTTTGATGATTAAAAGAAATAGACGCATTCAGTGTATTACAGAAACATAAGTTTTACTAGCCCAGCTTACGCAGAATCACTCTATTCTGATGTTTGCATGGTAAAGTTACAAATGTCCTATGTCTGAATATTATGTAATGAGTTCCGGAAACATACTGAGATATCAGCGTATTAGGCAAGATTATTAGCGTATTAGGCAAGATTATTAGCGTATTAGGCGTATTAGGCACGTCGCGGGATGGCCACAACAACAGTCCCTACAGCTATCCTGACCCGTTATTTAATATCCTCCAAATTTGTAAAAAGAGAAAACGTAAAACCTTAATCCTTGATATGTCTCGACAAGAAATAATCACAGAGTATTTAAGTCGTCCGGACTTCTTGGTTGCCAGCATATAAGAACCATTTCTCGTTCCATTTCTCAAAGGATCAGTCAGTTGCCGAGAAAGAATTTCGTCTATACCCTGTTCTAAATGGCATTGTAAAGTGTAACTTTTTTTTTCTGCATAGCATATTGCTTGAATGATCTTACGAACTCTTATGTGATGCTTACATCATGAATCTTGTCCCCCTCCCGAAATAGAACGGAGGAAATTTATAAAATTCAAATCTTCTCTATTAAATGTCTTCTTGATAAACGTATGCATTTGCCGATTCATAAATATTTAATTTTTCTATGCCTTTTAGGTTTTTAAGCTAATTTTAATTTTGTGGATATAAAATTATAGTTTACTTGCTTAGCCTTAATCCGCCTGACAATGAACTGCTACTTAATAAAATTAAGTTGTTTCATTAGAGTGAAACATATATATGAATACGTTCGATTTGAAATTAAAATCAATATAACTTTAGCAAAATTTTGAGCAAGTACAGTAACCAAGAATGAAGTAAAAGAAACTTAATATATTCGTACCGAGCAGACAGCATTATTCTAAATATACATCGTGAAATTCTAATTAAATATTCAACTATAATACAAAAACTATGCTTTAGAAATATCTGTATTTCATTCTTTTTAATTTAGTATTTAAAAATAGAACTTCCGTACTATAATTCCGGAAACATATTTGTAGCTCAATCGATTAAATTCTCAAAACTGGAGTGGTAATTAAATTTTCGTAACAAACAATTCTAAATTCGATTGCAATATTTCCGCATTCTGCAGCTCAATTTCAGGATAACAGCAAAGAATCAAATGAAATCTAATATTAAAACAATCGTTATTGTAAATATTCATCCACAGATTCTAATTATGTGCTCATATTTGACAACGATATTGTAATTTTAGAAGGCGGTATATTTCATTCAAAATCCATAATTAATGAATTTTATCTGTGCATTCGGAACTTATATTCAGAGAAACTGATTAAATATTCACAAATGTGTCAGAGATTAAATTTCTAAGTTAGTATTCCTGTGCCAAGTATCTTGATTAAAATGCCAAATCAGTCTCTTTTTGATTAATAAAATGTTTCTCAATGTAATATTTTAAATTACGTGTCATTAATATTTTGTCATGATTTAGAATGTATTCTGAATAAGAAGGTCAAGCAATTCTATTGAACTGCATACACCAATTATGTTTCAAGTGAACGAGCGAATAATTTAATTTAAGATTATTTCCCAATTTCATTTTGCACCTGGGGTTCCCCAATCCTATGTCCTTGGATGCCATTGCGCAAGTCCACGGTTTTATGAGTGACCGTTGCTATGCGAACACTTTAAAAATAATATTTCAGTTTTCAATAAAATGTTTCGTAAAACATTGTGCATTTCTTAAATATAAATTCTTTACTATAAGACCAGCCTGAAAAAAGGATTCAGCAGTATAATATAAAATTACCAAAAATATAACCATTTTGAAATAGTCACAAGTAGTGTGCCAAATTGTTTGTGGCCCCAATATGTTTACTGAAACTAAAATAAAGAGTTTATGTGCCTTAGCTGCCAGTTTCCTATTCATTATGGATCAGCATTCTACGCAATCAATATTCTTGCTCTCCATAATGTATCTACAATCTACGTTTCTACGCCATCAACATATCTATGTATATGAGTAGTAGGCAGAGTAATTCGTGCGGCGGAAGTGACGTCACAGAAAAGGGGCGTGGCCTCCGCCATCTTGGATTTTCCCGGAAGTGACGTAGCCGTGTGGGATGACGTAATCGAGTTGAGTTTCGTTTTAATGGTGTGGCAACGGTCCTACTTTTCAAAGTTTTTATTTTTTGTGGCAACGACACTATTTTTTTATGTTTATGGCAGCGGTATCTTGAACCACGTGATTGGCATAATATCCGTTTTATTTTATCATTTTTAATTATTTAACACTTGATTAATTATTTTTAATTATTTAATCCGTCATTATTTTTAATTAGTTTTAATTGATTCCATTATATTTTAATCCATTTTTAATGAATTTAATATCATTTTCCCTGAATTTTAAAAATAACTCCACGGCCGGGATTCGAACTCGCTATCTTTGGGATGGGAGGTTGGCGCTTTAACCACACGACAATCGTATCGTCCTTCCAAACTTGTTCTTTCACCTTGTCCACCCTCTTTGTCCATTTGACCTTGTACAGAGGAAACCGGTAAGATGTCATTAGGCTGAAGGATAGCGCATGAGCGAACCTCAACTGTCTAAGCCATTACTTTATTCTGTGCTGCTTTAAATATAAGATTTTCCCACAGTTTAAAATTTTTCTTTATTATTAGGATATTTTTCTTACTTCTTACTCTTAACTTCTTTCCCTTGTTTTAAAACTTATTGATGTTACATCTCCATTTCCGTCTGGAGGTCTTTATGGATAACATTTGCTGGAACTTTAAACAGTATTCTTCTGTGCAGTTTAATTGAATATTCCATTTCTTACTTTTCATGCTACTAAATAGGAGATACTCAGAACTTTTCCTTCTAATCGATTTTATTAATTACTAATGACTGTACTAACTTTATGAAATACTACGCAAAACATTACGAATTCTCTTTTACACGTCTTACTTTTATTGAAAGGATTCACCAAACTGTGTCTGACAAATGTAAATTTTCCACTTTGCATTTCCACATTTTTCCTCAGATTAAACTTTTATCCTGGTTTTAAAATATATTCATGTTGCATTTCTGATTCCTTTTCCCTAAAAATAAATACAGACTTACAGACTTTCTTTACTGTACATACACTGTACTGTTACAGACAGTTTCTTTACTGGAAGACCTACCGACTTTGAAGAAATCCTATAAGAAGTAATAAATTTTTCATGTCATAAAGTTCGCTCAAATCAA
>KK116770.1:14273-88031 GCA_000611955.2 Stegodyphus mimosarum
TTTTATTATTATTATTATTATTCTCTACATTATTATTACGTAACAATTAGAATAAATTAAAACAAAATTATATAAACTGTTAAATATTATTATTACTAAACTTATGATGGCTGATATTTTTATTATTATCCTATTATCGTCTACATTATAAATTATCGGTGCACTTTTAATTGTACCTTTACGTTTATCATCTGATTTGTAATTACTTAACAATCTGAGCAATTTAATATATATATATATTATGATATAAGCCTCTATTTTATTTTTAATATTACATCTTATTACATATCAATGACATAATTACACCATGTCGAATACGGTTGTAGTTCCCAAGAGATATTTCTAACGTTATATATTAGAGCACAACCGTTTGGCTTATTCTTTTTTCTTTTCTTTTTTTAAGCTCAAACGAGAGTTACTCAGAAGGGCTATTAGTCTCGAAACGGCACTTTGCGTTGAATCACTGTAAAAGGATGAAACACTTTTCAAATTGTTGCCACCAAATATTATCGCCCTGTATTATTTTAAAAGAAATTAAATAATGAAGAATCTGCGGGAATGTATATATGTTTCTTTTCCTGTGAAACACGACGGTTACTTAGAGCCACCCAATTTGAATAACGTAATCCACCTGGAAGCCCGAATTTTGAATTTCGAATTAGTTTTATTATCTACTTCACATTTTATAAAACTTTAACGAATTTTTTATTAACAAACTCAACGATTTCAAAGCGAGCAATGGCAACACTGTAGAGAAAAAATATTTTTATCTCCAACTCGCGAGACTGACTGTTGGAAATTCTAAAGATATGCTGTTTTTAAATATTTTATAATATGTATGTTGAACTAACTGAATTTTATGTGACTTCGGTGAGAAGACATAATATTTAGTAAATAAAGTAACACACAAAACGTTAAAAAAATTTAAAAAACCCCCTTTGCGCGTGATGTAAAATCTGGAAAACAATATATATTTTTTTATTTATATTTTTGTTAATCACACAGCATCTTAAACCGATCAGAAAAGATTAGCCCCTTCAGCAAAAAAGTGATAAATTCCCAGTTTTCTTCTTTAGTCTTAAACCACTAAAGGTCTAGAAATTACGTTGCTCTCCTACGCATTCGGTCATCAGTTTTCGCTAAAGTATAAAATAAACTCATTTCAGAAGCACGACCCGTCTGTCAATGGGTTTCGAGCAAACACTCCGTCATCAATGATCGCACACCTCGAAAGCGAACAGGAGTAGAGAATTTCCGAACCCAGCTGTTGCTATCCATTATGAAACACCATTATGCGATTAACTAGAACCGTGACCAAAGATCGTAAACAGGGAGACGAAAGGTTTCATTACTGGGTTCGAGGTATTGATTGAAAGATCTAGAACTGAATTAATGTGTAAAGGTCGTCCTGACACACTAAGAAACGGTCACGATGCTAACTGCCTTAAATAATTTTTAAGGCGAACCTTTAGATATTACTCTTCAGGAGGGTTGTTTACCTAGATGACTATGTAAAGGAAGCTTTCCTCGGAATTTAGAGTGTTGTTAGGACTTTTTTTTTTTAAGCAGAAAACACGAAAAATATTGCCATGGTCTCTATAACACTCGAACTTAGGACCTTTCGATTGTTAGCCAAACGTTATTTTCATTTAACACCAAATGCATGCGGTAAGGAGGGAGAAAAGCATTACGTTCTCCCCCGCTTAAAGGCCGGCTGGTCGCCAGATCTTAATAATTACCGTCCGCCACCTTTTAATTCGGATGCCACAGTAGAGTCATTAGATTTGGAGAAGCAAAGGGCGGGGAAAATGTTCGATGCTGTTCCCAGGATTCGAGCGCTGTACCTTCCGATTGCTATCCAGACGTGCTTTCAGTTACACTTCGAAAACATGCGGTAAAGTGGGATAAAATAATCTGCGAACTGAGTTTACACGATAAGGATGTTTTACCTTCCCCACTACGTGGCTTACTGATGTAAGTGGTAACTTATCTGGTTAGTATCCCGAAAATTCGGAGTTCAAATAACGATGAAGAAACAATTGTATTTGTGCGTTTCTTACTTTAAAATAACCCAACAGCTGTTCAGGTGACACCCGTCTGAAATATAGTGGAATCAAATAAAATTCATCATCATCTGAGTTTGACAATTAGGAATAATGTAAAGAATTTTCACCGTCTGCACTGTGTGTAAACTGCAATGTAAATGGTAGTACGTTCAGCTAGCAATCAAAAGATCCGGAGTTTGATTCCTTGCGACAGCACGGCTAATTTTTCACGTTTCTTGCTTCGTGTATTATATTGGATTTTACAACACTATAAAATTCCCGCGCAGCAACGAGCAAAATTCGAGATGAATCATTTGTACACGGTAGTTTTATTCATTGAAGCACTTGCGAAATGATGTTTATATGTTACAAGCTTCTTTAACTGAATCTTCAAATCTTTTGTCCGACATGTTATGCTACATTATCCTGCTATGAATTCTATGATCCTCGAGAAATAGCAAGTGTTGTCATAATGTAAGACGTAAGGTATTTCATATAGCGTTCATATGAACTGGTAAAACGGTGTTTATCCATTTGATGTGATACTAGATCTTTGTGTTTAAATTTATAGTACTTCTTAAAAGGTGAATAACATAAAAGCAATAAATACAATTCTGAATAATTTTAATTATTATTTATTTAGTAATTTTTATAATGGACATGACTGATATAACATTTAATTTAGAATGTATCGAGTTCTCTGGTGTTAAAGAAATTAAGACAAATAAAAACAACACTAATTCTTTAAAGACCGACTAACCCTGAGTAGGATTACTTATGCTAGTTATATGGTAGTGAATAAAAATAAAGTAAAACTTATTATTAAATTAATAAACCTCATTAGAGTAAAAATAAAATAAAACTTTCTATTTAAGTTAATAAGTTTTTTTTTATTTAAAAATAATATAAACCTTATTAACTTAAATAAAACTATTATTATTTATTGTTCAAGTTTTTGTTCTCATGATCTGAAATTAAGCAACCGGGAGCAAATCCACATAATCTTGTACACAACATATTCTTTTACATATCTTAAAGAAACAAATCTTTGTAAGTTTCAAAGTCACCAAGTGTTGTTAAACGTGTTTAAAAGAATCAAATATGTGAAATGAAGTGGCTAGCGGTCGATCAAACAAAGTTAAACGTCTCCCGACTAATAAAAATTCGCCAGGCGTGATGTTAAGTATCCGAAATCACTTTTTAAGCGCGCAAATAAATACCTTGCTGAACAATGTGACTTGAGCTTAAGTGCAACATCTGAAAACCTTTATTTGTCATTACTGACACGAATAATTAGATAACTCCAACTGTTAGATAACTGCTAGACAGTTAATTCAGGACTTTTCGGAAACGAATGACATATGAATAAGCAGACTTACCGGTTACCGAAAACTTCACGAAGCGACTTTTCATCCAAAGACCATTGCCTTCAGTTGTAGTTTCTGTATCTTCCAACACCTCTATTTCTGCATCTTCATTAGTGTTACATGAGGGTAACTGTAATAATTTAAGACTAGTTTGTCACAGCTAGCACAAATAAATATTTGCGCAACCATTACACAGAAGGCAAGAGACATTTAAAAGCCATTCATACATAAATAAGCAGATTCACTCATTACCGAAATTTTCAAAGTATGTCTTTAATGCAAAGAGATCATTGCGCTGGGTTCCATTTTTTTCACCTTCCAGTATCCTATATTTTGCACTTTCCAGAACCATGTCAAATGAAGATAACTGCATCAACTGAACATCTTTACTTGTCCTTGCTTACACAAATAAAGGTTCAGGCAACCGTTACACAGTTAGCTTGAGACATTTAAAAAACTAACAATGGACGAATAAGCAGACTTATCTGGTTACCGAAACCAAAAACTGCCTAAAGTTTTCTTTATTCAGAGACATTGCGTTGCGTGTCACTTTCTATACTTCCAGGACCCCCATTTTCTGCACATTTTGCATCTTCCCCTACAGTATCACTTTAGAATGACTGCTAGAACTTTATTTGTTACTACTAAGAGGTGTAAACCAGCAGAAAAATTGGCTCGGGGAGTTTCAAACACTATTCACACAAAATTAGCAGACTTTAGTTACCTAAAACTTCACGAGCATGTCTTTATTCAAAGAGACCATTGTGTTTCGTCCCACTATCCGCATTTTTCAGCGCTCACGTTCTGCACATTCTGTACCATCTACCACAATGATATTTGATGATAACTACAACTACTTCTAAAAGCACTTCATTTATCACTGCTGATACAAGTAAACTGTTGAGCAGTTGGCGTAGGACATCTCAACAACCACTGATACACGAATAAACAGACCTACTGGATACTTCAATAATTTCACAAGTGTGTCTTTATCCAAAGAGACCTTGTTTGCGTCCCGCTTTCTGAACCTTCCAAGGCAGAACGTTTGAGGAAACGTTGTCTTCATTATCAGGGAAGCCAATAAAAATAAAGGCGGATACTGCTTTTGAATGAGACCAGAAATAAGTGCTTAATTGGAATCGCCGTTTTAAAAGTAGTTAGTTACCTCTTTGAGAAGGAAACATGAGAATCGACTAAACCGATGCATTATCGGCCAGAAAAGTTCCAGCACACTCGTATATTGCATTACATTATATCCTTATCGATGATAGAAGTTCTATAATCTCACAGTAATACATAAATGAAATTCTTCAATTCTAAATCCGGATATTTATGGTTGTTGTGGCATATAACTTTATCTGCACTGATAGTGGACAATGCTGCATCTTGTTCAGCTGCTGTCGTAGCAGGATACGTTCTAAATAATCAGAAAGAAATGACCACCAAACTCGCCTGATTTCAATTCCTTTCGAACATACGCTCATTTGCAAAACAATCAAAGCATCAAGAACGACTTTTGCGATCGTGACGAAATTTGGTATGCAAAAACATCTTGATCTAACATGCAAATAATCAAAGTTTCAAGGCAAATGAACAGGAATTGCGATCATGGCGTGCATTTCTAGTACGCAGTTCGCAAAATATAAAACCAATAACAGACGGGGAAAATTTATCTTTTTTTGTTGCTGCCATTGTAACTCCGCAAAGAAGCAACTAAATAAGACATTACGACGATATCGAAGACCTTACAGACAACTAATCGACTTCGAACGTGGTCGCATTGTAGGGTTGCGTGGAGTTGGTTGGTCATACCGAGGAATAAGCCCCCACCTGCAGCGCACAGATACTGTTGTGCAAAGATGTTAGCACCAATGGTTGCTACAAGGAATTTGCCAACAAAAAGAAGGCTCTGGAAGGCCAAAAGTACAAATGCGAGGCAAGATAGTGTGATTGTTCTCCAGGTCCGAACCATCCCATCGGTATCATTGTCGACTGTTCATTACAGCCACATCTGTACCTCCCGTGGTACCGTCCACCATCTCACGGCGCTTGTTTGAAGTGGGCTTACGCTCACAGAAGCCTTTAAGACGTTCCCCTTTGACCCCACAACAGCGGAGGAGTCGTCTGGAGTGGTGTCGCAGCCGATCACCATGGTTGCCATCAGACTGGCATAGTATAGTGTTGAGCGATGAATCCCGCTTCAATCTTGAAGCAGATGACCACCGTGTTCGTGTCTGGAGAGGACGGGGCCAGCGGTCCCAATCACCCTTTGTGTTACAAAGGCATACAGCCATAACCTCTGGTGTGATGGTGTGGGGCACTGTTTCTTATGACATCAGGTCATCTTTATTCATCCTCTGTACATCTTTAACAGCTCAACGATATGTTGATGCCACCCTGCCGCCGGTTGCATTACCCTTCATGGCACGTCATCCTGGGGCCATTTTCCAAAGAGATAATACCAGGCCACATACCGCTCGCATATCTCTGGACTGTCTTCGTCCGGTTGATACTCTTCCTTGGCCAGCAAGGTCACCACACCTTTCACCAATCAAGTATGTCTGGGACATCGTAGGCCGCCAGATTCTGGCACCACAAAATATCGCAGATCTGGAACGACAAGTGATGAATGCCTGGCAGAATGTGTCACAGGATTATATTAGGAATCTCTACCACTCCCTATTTCGACGAATTCAAGCATGCATTTCCGCCAGGGGCGGTTCGACCAACTATTAATTTGAACACTCAATGGGTGATTGTGAGCTGTAAACAGGTACTATGACCTTATTTTTTAATCATTATATTATCTTTGTATGATCTATACATATATTCAATTTCATCAAAAACAACCACTTCCTTCATGGTGCTTCGATTTTTTTTGCAAAAGAGTGTATATAGCATGGCATTTGATATTCAGAATTTATGTTATTCTGTGTCTGTATCTATTGTATAGCCTATCTAGAATGGTGTTTGATCCGCGGGATACTTTCCTTCATTATCTTAACTTCTTGAACTGTATCGAGACTGTCAGGCGAGTTATTGTCCTGTATATGGAAAAAGCAACTGAGTCCGAAGAAAGTTTAAACAACCTTTATATTTAAAATATTATACTAAACAGACGCACGGCTTGCGCTTACAATATAAATCTTCGCAGATAGCGGGATTTACGACAACAGAAACGTGAATTTAAGTTTAAAGCGATTGGATACTTGAAATTGAAATGCAACAACCTAACTAGCGTCGGTTCAAAGTTAACTAAGTGCGATATTGAATTTGGCTAGAAAAGTACTTACTGCCGAATAAATGTCGCAAAGCGGGACGAGACAATAATGTTACCATCAGCGTCGCTAGCAAAACATTCCTCTTCAGCTTCCAAGAACTCTGCTCTTACACTCACTCTTAAATGCCCAATCTCATTTACGTCCTAGCAGTTTCCGCCTATTTCTTTGTCCAGGAAATGAAAGCTATCCTTTGATTTATAGCGCGTTTTATTTATAATGCCTTCGTGGTGGAATTATTTTAAGGGAAATTGCCGCCTGTTCACTTTACGCCTCATTAATCCTCTTTAAAATCTTCCTTGCAACAAGCTTGTTTATGAGATTTGAACATCAGTCGAATTACCAGAGTTAAGCAAGCTTATCCACTCCTTCACTTATATGACATGCATATTTCAATAGCAAAGGACTCCAAAGATCGAATTCTTGTGACTACGTTTTTATTAGGTAACAAGGCAACGAAGATATCGAAATTGCACGTTTAAATCAAAAGGCCGTTTAATGTTAAAAATTCTTCCAATATCCTAACTAGCAGAATTATTAATATCTCCATTTATATATACATATTTTAAAATGGCGGATATGTCTCAGGACTCCGAGAGAAAGTTTTAATTTTCAACTTCACTGAACAGCTCTGTCCAGTGAGTATTACAGCCCCGAGGAAATAATTTAATAACTCTGAATTCTTGCGAAGCGTGCATCGAAGACTTTCCGCGACTCATAATCAAGAGTTTCTAAAATAGTCGTACGCATTTAAATGCCTTAGAAGCACTCAATTGCTCCGAATTCAATTTCCAATTACAGCTTTTCCCGGAAATCGAATGAGAGCACTCGCTCGCTTTGCTTGGGCTAAAATTCTCCCCCAAATGATTTCTAGAGCAAAGAGAGAGAGAGAGAGAGAGATCGATATCGGGAAAATTATCAACATCCAATTTCCAGGAATGATGTTCTCGATGTGTCAAGTGAAAATCATATTTATTAACATGCTGTCGGAATTCAATAATCGAGTGTGTCGTTGACATAATGGCCAATCTGTCACCTAAAACTCATTGCGATCGCGAATTAGATCATATTCTCGAATCAACTCCTAAGAATACGATAATCGCCCACTGACCCAGCTGCTAAAAAAATGGTAACAAATTCCTATTCTTTATTTATCTTGTCAAATTATTATTATGTGTCAAGTAAATTACGAAATCAGGATAAGACAATCAAATGTGCTGAATAATCATTTTTTTCGAACTTGGGAAATATAACCTTAAAACTCTCTTTACCAGAGTTTAAATTTTATAACGTTACATTATGTTACGATGCATTTCTTACCCAAGCTTTACAGTAAGTACCGCACGGTATGAAATACATGATCTTTAATTTATTTTCAAAGTTGTCAGGAAAGTGTTGCTATTTAAAAAAAATAATAATTTATCTATCCATTGATTTGAACAAAACAAGCTGTTCCACAGTGCCAAAATTCGCTGTAATGCGGTACAACATTTTCTTTTTTCCACTTTCGTGGTACGTGGGGTTAGCAGGCCCAGCTAACCAGCAGAAGACACGTTGTTGGCATTCAAAGTAAGGCAGAGTTGGATTTTAATATTTCTAATAGTCTCTACAGTGCCAACAGAATGGATATGTGAAAGATGATAATTCTTCACTATTTTGATGCATTCGAATAATTCTTGTGCTTCTCCTCGATCGCCTTATCAGTGTGGGAAAATGTAAAATATTATCCACCTGTGATTAAGTGGTTATCATGTCCATTTAGTAAGTGGAAGGTTAGGAGTAAGAATTCAGGCTAAAGTACAGCTTAGTTAATGGTCTCTGCAATACATTTTTTTACTTATCTTTCAAATTATAAAAAACTGGAAAAGCTAGCTGGCATGAAAGGAAGAAAGCTATTCTTGATAGCATAAACTTTTATTTAATTTTTAAGGATGTAATTAACTGGCATAACTCAAAATACTTTTAATTTGTTATATATCCAAATTATAATTCTTATGAGTACTTTCAGCATAATTTTAACCAATAAAAGTTGTTTCTTATATAAAATATTATATATCGCAGTACAGAATTGCTTTTTGAAATTTACCATTTTTGATAATTAAACATTAAAAGCTACTGTTCGGGTATAAAGATATTGGAATTGAAATATAGAAATTTTATTTTAAAAAGTTAATTTACCAAGAGTTTTGCACCAAAAATAATTCCCTAATTTCCAATACATAACTAACGTGAGAGCTAGCATATGGAAATCACGCCTAAAGAACACTTAAAGATATGAATTGTGTCATCACTAAACCTCCGCTCCTAATTAAGTTCATAATTGCACATATTAGTGATGTCATTTGACAAGATTCATCGCGCGTGGTTAATGCAGTTTGTACGTGCACTTCCCGACATCACGTTAGCATTTCCATTTTTTAAAATTACAGTACTATAATAATTAATCCGCGAAAAGTAGTTAGTTGCTTTTATTTATTATTCTGTCGATTAGCGCATGGCGCGGTTCCCTGAATTATTAATGCATACAATATTTAAAAGAAATAAATTATTCATTGTTTAAAATATCTCTTTTGCTATATTTCAAACCATAGTAATTTGTAAAACAATACTTACATGTCTTTCAAGGCATCACTGACAAAATTTGCATAAATGGGAATTATTATTATAGGAATTTAAGTTGTAGAATGCTGTATACATATTTTACGTTAATTAAATTTTATTGCCTCACTTTTTAATTGTTTAAAGTGCTGTCTAATGTCTTAAAAATTAATCTTTCACTCGTGGCAGTCAACTTCCTCAGATGAAGACCTCTAAAAAAGACGACAGTTATTGAAAACATAAACTAGAAATCGGTTTTGAATGTCACTTCCCTCAGACAAACAGTCTCACAGACTGAAATTATAAATCTTGGATAAGAAGCGTGGCTTTGTTTTAAAGGAAGGTTTTTAATACAGATATGGAACCATTTTTGATAACAGAAGAAGTAAGTTTTAGTAACAGAAGAAATCTTTGAGTATCGCTTGATTTTAAGAGAACAGCTGAAATCGCAAACTTCAGTCTACAATTAGCCACAAGCAATTAATTACAGAGGATACTAAATACAAATAAAAATGAATGACAGTAACATTTTAAGCATGGTTGCCATTTCCCTTTAAAATCATATAATTTTTACTAGAACACACTTTATAAACGAAATACTTTTCTGTTAACTAACTTCTGTTAATTAACTAACTATTAGTTAGTTAACTGTAGTCTTGTTCTTTTTGGGAGCATAAAATGTATTTCCTCTGAAGACGAAATAGTGAGATCTCGTTATGTCTTGAAAAAAAAAAAAAAAAAAAAAACAGACTGCCGAGGAAGGTTTTAACAACCTTTTTATTTTACGTAAACTGAGCAGAACATGCACTCACAATTTGACCCCCACTTGCGACTAAGTAACTTAACACAAAATAGTATTTACAATCAGAATAAATTAAATTTAAACTACACGAATGGCTCCTACTTCAGTGTAAATCCGCTTTATCAGCTGCACACACCAAAGCCGAGTCTAGAATATCGACATAAATTAAAGTTAGTGGCTAGCACAAAAATAAAGCAACAGAGCTACTTGCAAACACGCGGCATAAACTCGTAACTAACTCTTCTACCGCGACTCTTTAATCTGGTATGGCTTAAGTAGCATTTAGTAAGTCTCCGCTTTAACTGCTTGTCATGGAGGTGGGCCCTTAGGCGTTGATAATTTAAATTTTAAGGCGTAATAACGCCGCGCCATTACGGCGAAGCTATAAAAGTACTAAAGTGTGTATGTTGAAGTTTTTAAAATTTTGTGAAGTGATAGACAGCCGTTCGAGCTGGTAAAATTAATAAACAAACTTAGCCGATTTTTATTGGCGGGGAACTGTCACCCGAGTAGTCGCCCACTCAAGTACAGACCCAGACGAATGCTGCTTTGAAGAGTGCGTTCGTCAGAAAAGCAATTTTTCGAAGTTTTGGCACATACTTTTAGCAATTATGGCAAATTTAGACTTAAACTGACACTGATATTCTGTAGTAGATGTTATTATGGCAACATCGCGATTTCATAAACTCTGCTACTTAAATACAATTTTCGAACTCATTTATATTTGCATATACGTCATTTAAATTTAAATTCTGGGAGGAAACTGAAATCAGAAGGAAAGTTTCTGGATAAAAAGTTAAAAAAAATGATTCATTGGAACAAAATTTAGAGCAGAGGGAAAGCGATATACTAATATAAAAACAGTACAAATGAGAAACGTATTATAAATGGTTTTTAATTCAATAATTGCACGTGATTTGTGGCAATGCAAGTGGAAATTATTGGACCAAAAGTTACCGGCTAGTCTGGATATGCGCAGTTTTAATTCACTGACAAACACAAATTAAAAAAGAAGTTACTCTCCTAAATGTAATAAATCTCTAATTCCAACAGTTATCTCTTTAAGTATGAAAGGATTAAAGAGCTTAGCATGAATACATTTATCTGGTGATAAATATCAATATAATAAAAATAAACGCATAATAAAGGGAGAAAACTAAATTCCAATATAAAACCCGTTTTCTTTCACAACAAACATTATTGATAGTAACGTATAATCGTCTTTCCAGCTGATTATTATCAGCTGTGCTCCTTTTTTATAGCACCCTCAGATTGTATCTTGGTGACAAGCTCATTAAGACCTATTGACTTTTATGAGTTTCCTACACAGAGGACAGCAGTGATTTATCACGAATCCCGTGACGTCACTTCGAGGACTGGACATCATTTTTTTTATTTGTGTCACAGATGCGTTGAAACCATAAAATCTCCTAGGCATTTCCCCCTCGCTTTTTTTTCTTTCTTTTGATGCTTTTATTCGAGTAGTTCGGTAAAAGATGTTGGGAATTCTTCGGATTGTCCTTGCAGGAAATTGGGTCTCGATGGTGAGATTTGAACTGCATAGTCTGTCTTGAGTATTCTTCTTATTTTTTATGGTATTATGGATGAGAACACTGAATATGTTGGTTGATAGGTTATGAAATCTAGTTGTTTATTGTGTTGCGACTACATAAGATTTCTTGCCGTATATCAGGGCTTTCCAATGTTGCAAAATTTAAAAACCGTAGAAATAGTTACAAATCTACAAAAGTTCAAAATATACCCTAAATTTCTCCGGCTTTACGAAATCATGAACTGAAAATCCAGAATAAAAGGTGTATTTATCTTTAGTACGAAGTGACTGCCATCTTATTATTAGCAGCATAATTAACATATATATTTACTCAAGTAAATACAAGAGATGAACAATGAATAAAATATAAAAAATGTGACTTTGTATGCAACACATATTATCAGAGATACTTCACTTCAAAGTCGAAGGTCCTATTCAGGGGCTGTAATGGAATTGAAGAGAAAACTGTTTGCATTTGTAAGTAACTAATAGCAAAATATCAGTTTAGACAAAAGATCTCTGATATTAACATATCAAATGACGAACATTTCTATGCAGATAAATACCTTTAAGAAAATACAGTTTAAAAAAACTGAATTTGTGTTCTAGAAAACACTGACAGGTTTCAGTATTTGCAGCTAGCCAACTTACAACATTATGTGCATGAATTAAAAAAGGAAATATTTTTAGTTTAAAGAATTTATTGTATAATATTAGACTATGATTCTTAACTAGTAAAACTTAATGAAAATATTAATAACGCATTTTTCACACTTGAAAATTTAAAAATTACTTACATGAAAACTCTTTACTCTATTTGTATTATGTACTATAATAAATACAACTTTATAACATTATAAATGATAAATTAAAAATTGTATTATACATTAGACCATCGCAAAGGAATATGACTGAATAGCATTTCCGAAGTAAAATTAACCTAAATTATTCTAATTTATTTACCAGCCGAGCCATCAAAGCAAGTTGAAAATGACCTCAAATAACCAAAATTTTGAAATGAAATATGTAACTCGATTTTAATCGTGCAGGAATCAAATGTTTTGTTTCTTAGCTTTTATAAGAAGTATAAAATTTTCCTAAGTATAGGAATTGGGAGACCGCCTATAAAGTTTTATTTCGCAAGGTTTTAATTGATTTCTTTTAAATTTAAAAAGGGCCAAAACATAAATATTTGCATCATATAAAATATTTTTGATTAGAAGTATCGTCTATGACCGATAGTTATGAAAATAATGGCTGGGTATGGACTTTTATGTATGGGGAGTACATTGACTGAGCATCAATGAAAAATTCTGAAAGAAAGTCTTAAAATAATTCTACAACTTTAATACCATCAACTGAAAATCTATATTAGCAACGCACGTTATTCTTTCCATATTTCAAAATTTTATCTGTGCATTACAATCATCAAAAGTAAAACTTAAAATAACATAAAAACAGCAACGTGAATTTCTCTGGGTAGGGTGAGATGCTTCAGAGATATATAAATAAACAAAAGAACTACAGAAGATGCTTCAAGATATATAAGTAATCAACTCATTTATTAATAAGTTGATCAATAATGTCTTAACTTATTTGTTACATTAATTATTATTAGCATACATTAATAGGCCGCGTTAAATATACAGATAATACATTAATGAAATAAAAGTAATAAGTATTATTTAAATAATTATTTTAGATGTTAACGTTTTCTAGCCTCATATTATTATTACTATTTCTTTCCAATTTTCATTTTTATTTTGAAAACCACTGTTTCAACTACTAGAAAGTTTAAAAATTTTTTCCTTTTGAAATGATAAGTGGTTTGTAAGAGTTTGATAACTATCCAATTACTTTCAATAAACTTTACTCTCGAATCGATTAGGGTATCTCCCAACCCTCCAGTCAAAGAAAATGTTCTTCACATAATTTAAGTTACAACTTTAGCTGCCGAAGGCTAGGTAAAAATGTTAGAGAAAAACGAACTACAAAGAAATCAAATCCCTTTCATTGCAGGACTGGCATATTCTCTCAGCGACTAACTTCTAATCTTCACTCAATCAAGTGATTTGCAGTTCGCCGTTCTCACTGAAAAGGCTTTATGTATACTCAACAACGTTGTTGATTCAGCGTAATTCCAAACACCGAAGTAGGAAGTTAGATCTCAGGTAAATCTGAAGTGCTAGCACTAGGCAAATACTCACGTATTCAACACTGATGACTGATGTTGATTCAGCGAACAGCCATACATTTTGCGCATTCATTTGTTCCTCATATTTCCCACCTTATTTACATATTCAAGTTAGTGAGACAAATGATATAGGAAACGAGAACTAAAGAGCAGTTTTAAATGAAGTGGATCTATCGGCCTCAAAGTAAACATTATACTAATGCCAAAAACGTGTTTAGTGGAGTCTGTCCCAAAATATCCGAGATTACGGTATATTTCACTGCTTATACAAGGAAATATCACATTCTCATGGTGTAAATGGTTACCACGTCCACCTAGCGATTGGAAGATACTTGTCTGGAATCCAAGCGACAGGATTTTTGACATTGCTTAGGTTCATAAAATGTAAACAGATTTTATGATGGCCCCCGGAAGAAAATGTCAACTGGATTTCGTTCCTCTCCCCCGTGACTCATGAAGTTGAAGAGATTAATAAAAACAATATTCGCATTCCCCCTTGCAAGGTTTCTTTGTGTAAATAGTTAGCACTTCAGTTAGTATGTGGAAAATCTGTGGCGCGAATCTGACTAGAGGAATTTGATTTTAACTCCTACGGAAAACTTAATGTTCTTTACACGCTATAGTGCACTTTCCTACCAATTGGAAAGCGTTGCCATTGAAGAAACAGAACGCCTTTCCTTCTAACACTACCCAGAAATAAGGAATTTCTACAGTATGCCATTCGGCAAAACAAAGGATATTAAAATTATAATTTGAGTACTTCAAAACAACAGCAACTAAGATATTTCAAAGCAAAAAACACACTTCCGTATACTTTCAAATTTCAGTTTATTTTTGGCTATCTATCTTGCAACTGATATGATTTGAAGTACACTAAATTTGTAATAGTATATCAATGTGATCAGTTTTATTTAAATTTATGCTTAACAATAAAATATACGTCTAACATCTTACGTAGTAGGTGTTCCATGGACACTCCTTTGCCTGGTTTACGTGAATAAACTTTTATTTTTCTCTGGATAGCTATGACTAATCAAAAATTGGGAAAAAAAGACTTGTCTCTCCCAGAGAATCGAACGGAGATATTCTAAATCGCTAGATGGATGTAGTGACCACTATATCCCAAGAACACATGATAGAACAGCTTTTGGTGCATGTGTTGTTGCCACCGGTATAACCCAACTGCTTGAATTAAAGTCCCCCCCCTTGTCTGCTCATAGCCCAACTGCGCGAATAAAGTTTGTTCTTCCGAAGAAGACCCTCCCTTTCAAAAAGCTGAGGATTACTATCTAGTTTTACTTTTCGAAGCCAAAAGCCAACAGGAAGCCAACAGGAAAGGAAAAAATGGAGAAAGGGGATTATATATCAAAAGAACAAGTGAAGAATATCTATAGATATCATTTACTAATATTACTTCTTTACTCTTTCTTCTAATTATTCTTATAAGATATTCTTTAATTGCAATTAAGGTTAATTGTTATCTAATAAGATTAGATAACGTATATCTGATCTTAAATAGGTTAATTACTTGAATAATAGTCATAAATGTAAGAGCTAGCAGACAAAATAAAAGGTATTAGTAAACACACATATTAGCATTGCAAACACATTTCATTAATTACAGTACTAGAGAAATTAGTGTTATAATAGATTTATAAATTAAGATAAATGTAAAGCATACGAATTATCTTTCTTATAAATTACATATGTTAATGCTATTATTGATTTAATATCTTTCTTTGATAATAATAGTCATGCTGTCTAAACTAGATCGGAAAATTTAATATAGTTAACTGGCGTTCGAACGATTATTCGGTACTAAAGCATAGTTTCGGAATAAACATGTTAAAGCATAGTACTTAATACTTACAGGAAAATTCCAGGATAAACATGTTACGCAAATTAGATGGAGAAATAATCCATAATTCATTGATATCCGTATAAAGTCTGTGTTTTAGAAAAACATGCGTATAATTCGCACCAAGGTATCAATCATAGAAACCGAGTTTATTTCTTTACTTACTATTTTCTTATTAATGCGATTTGCAAAGCGATATGCTAAGGTAAAGGTGAATATTGCCAATGAATAAAACTTTGTAGTTTTTTCTCAGACATCTAGAATCTTTCGTATAAAGAAGATATGAAGAAAAATAAGAACTACTTAATATATAGAGAGTGTTATGACTTTGTAGAGAGATTAGGTTATTTCGAAGCAGCAGACATCAAAAATGAGCAACGCCTTCGCCGGGAATCGAACCACGGACATCTCGGTTGCTGACCACTGCACCACGAAGGCATGCGAAGAAGGTGGAAGAAATACCTTATAACTTTAGGGCATATCTTATTTAAAAAAAGTGTTCAGGTACATTAATGGAGAGAAATTTAGGACTATATTTAACTAAAAAAATCTGAGGAATAATTCCCTAGCTGATAGAAAAATTCAGTTTCCTTAAAATTATATCTTAAGATTCCACAGCAATAACCTTAATTTCAATGATCTGCAAATATGCTTTTCGTTATATATATATTAGGAGCTAATGTAAGCGGATTTCATTAAACTGCTCCTATGTCGTCGAAGATATTATTTTTTAATATTCACTTTGTTGCTGTGACTTAGCTTACTTTCTGACAGTAACATCAGAAAGATCCTGAGAACTTGATCTTGGGAAGGAACGTAGGACTGCGGTTGTCACAGCATGAGCCTTGAGTAATTTATCGGTAACAATCATGGACCTTATAAGAAATAGACCAACCCAAACGGGTTTTCTCCCTTGTCTGACGCATTCTCGGTTGTCCCCTTGACTACATCCGGAGGAGTAGGGACGATTAGAGAACGTTAACAATGGTTGGCTATTGCAGCATGTATAATTGTCAAGAAAAATGCTGGTTGAAGTGCCTCATTTCACAAATTAGAATTTTTACGTATTTTTATTTTTGAAACTGAGATTGATTTTTAAAAATTTAGCTTATTTATCAAGCATAATCTGAACTAATAGAAAATTTCAAACAAACAATTATCACTTACAATTTTTTTGTTTTTATTGGTGTAAATAGGTAAAAAATACTAAAATACCTAAAAATGAATTTTGGAAAGTTTGTGTTTAAAATTCTAAATTGTGCTGTTTTTTTAAAATTATACATGAATATTATAGCATAATTTCTATAAAGGAGTTATAATTCAGTTATATTTCATAATACATCATAGTGATTTTAACACCTTAATAATTTTTATACATTTGTTCTAGTGTTAAAATAGTATTTAATAATTGTGCTAATATTTTATAGTGATTATTTTTTTTAATCTATTCTAGCATAAGACTTTTTTATTTACTGTGAATTTAATTAATTAGCCCAAAAGAGGCGGTAGCCCAGAAAAGCTATTAGTTTCGGAACGACATTTTGCGCTGTTTCCCTATAAATATTCGTTTCACATTGCAAATTGGTGCCAGCAAATATTATCGCCCTGCATTCCATTTAAAGAAATTAAATAACGAAGAATCTGCATGAATACATGTATGTTTCTCGCACTGTGAAAAAACGACGGTATCTAGAGCCACAAAATTTTGAATAACGCAATAGGCACCTGGACGGCCGAATTTCGAATTTGTCTCAATCCATTTCATATTTTGTAAAACTTTAACGAATTTTCGATTAACAAACTCAGCGAGTTCAAAACGAGCAATAGCAACACTGTAAGGAAATTAACATTTTTATCTCTAGCGCGGAAATTCTAATGATAAGTTGTTTTCAAATATTTTGTGAAATTGCTGTTAAATTGAATTTTATGTGGTTTACGTACGAAGAACATGATATTCAATAAATAAAGGTAACATAAACGTTGAAAAAAGTCCCTTTGGGAGTAATATAAAATCTGAGTGCTTCCAGATTTTACTTTATTTTATTTTATCTTTTTCATTGCACTCAGAAAAGTTTACGCTCCGAATTTTATGAAATATTAAAATAAATAATCATCTTTTAATGTTAATAATTAATGATCATAAAATCAAATAAATGACTGTCTTGTAATGTTATAATAATTTTAGAAACCACTTCCTGAAAACAATCATTAAAATTAACAAAAAAGAATTGTCAGATATTTTACCTTAATTGTTTCAAAGCATCATGTACTGTCAGTCATGTTTAATTTTACTTTACTTGTGCCCAAAAGTAAGTTAATAAATTTTGTGTTTAGAGTTTTACAGTTTTACCAAAGTAAAGATGCTTATACAAGAATAATGCGTGAAAATAATGCGCAAAACGCAGTATAAAGTGCTTTAATGAGGCATATTAACTCTTATTTGAAAAAACAGTGACTTCTATAATCTCATCACTATACAACGTATCCCATTTAATAATTAAAAACAGTTATGTGATACAAACGCCATAGGTTTCAGTGTTAAAGTAAACCAGATGGTCCCTACTCCTTCTTGCTGACATGTGGGGGACGCGCGCTCTGCCCACTGGGTTAGTATATCTCTTATAAGGCCCATGCTGTCAATACGATTTTGTCTAGCTCCTTTCTGAATACCTTTCAGAGGACGGATTTGAAGGTCTTATATACCTTTTTCCCTACCATCAAACCAATTGAGAGGATTTCCTCCCTGCCGTTTATTTTAAGTGCGTCATGAGGGACTAACACTGTATACATTTATAAACATCCAAACCTTCTCCAGGGATCTAACCCGTGACCAAGGTTACTATACTATTACGCGATTTGCTTTTCTCCAACCAAGGTCAACCAGCGTGGTGACGGCTCCGTGCTGCATCAAAGCAAAATTTTCTCCCACTTTTGCAAGAAAAGTATAGAAGATACGGTAGTGTCTCAAACGTGAGAAAGAGAAAGATTTGATCTTGAAAGAGCATAAACTTGCTTATCTACCACTTTGCCCCAGCCCATCGATGCAACAGCTAGCATCGCTAACCACTATATTTGTTATGGGCTAACATAAATAATTTTACTTGAAACAAAATCTAAAACATGTGTTAACGAAAAATAAATTTCAGGATACAGGTTTTAAATGTACATCTATATTTATTAAAAATATACAAATGAAAGACTTGACTAAACTGCTGACTAATTGTGCATTATGTTCTTAAAATAATTTTACAACAACAAATGTTTCCGAATTTCCCCAGCTTTTCTTTTAACGAAAGCAAATACAGAAAATGAAGGATTATTACCAGCATTGGCAAGATAAATACGAAAGTTAAAGGCCTATGTTTCCTCCGGAAAATTAAAAGCAATCAAAAATTTACGTTCATAAAAGGACATTTACAGTTGGCTCTCAAGATCGCCTTGAAATTTCAATAGTAATTAAGAGTATCTTTAAAATTTCAACTATCACGTTGTTTTGTATAAAGCTTTTATTGGATTTAAATAAAATGCTGAGTTAAAATGTCTCCGGAGGTTTTAAATAAAGATATAAAAAATTTAAATGTAAAAAATCCGAGTTTTTTATTTTCTAATTTTTTTAAGTTTCGCTGGACTCGAACGTACCATTCGTAGCTCCCAAAAGGCATGAATAACAGTGCCATTAATCTAATCGCTGTTTCAAAGCATTTTCCGGAAATTTTCAAACACGGGAATCCAACGATGATAAACGTTTCATGTCCGTTTATTGAAAAGTGACAATACTGTGAGGCACAGAAGAAAAAAATATGTTTCAACTGCCCAAACCATTTTTTCACATCAAATAATGGGTTACAATACATATACTTTTGTCGTGTACAATTTTTCAGGAAATCTAGCGAATGCCCTAGCTGCAGAAGTATTTCTTTGAGGATAATAACCATCATTTATTTCTGTCTGGCACGATATGCTTCTTAGTGGGTTTCACGGTGCATTGAACTCCGTTATTTTTTCGATGGCTTGTTGGAAACAAGAAAATTTCATGGGTCTCTAGCGTTGTCAAAAAAGAAATTCGTCAGCAATAAATAACAATCCTAAATACACCTCCGTGAATTGCTGTCTACGAATAGCATTCATTCTGAATTGTCCAGTGTTAAATCATAGTCCAGTGTAAAAGAAATTTTGGTGAATCGGCTGGTACATTTTATTGGTGATGCGTCTGTTTGATAATCTGTCTTTGCGGTTAGGTTTATCCCATATCCTTCTGCAAGTAATCTGATTTAAAGCCGACCATTATAGTTTTAGAGCACTACACATAAGAACAGCTCAGGTATGCTGTAAGAAGAGGTTAGTGCTTAAACAAACTTTGCTAAATTGAAATCCTGCTTAATCGAAATGGTGCTGAAAATGAACGTGAAACCAGTGAATTGAAAATCACAAAACCTGCAATTTCGTAGTATAAGAACATCTTTGATAGAGAGCGTCCAGTGCAAAATCTTAACGTGTAAGCAGGCTCGATTGAATTTCTGTTTAATAGTAAGAACGTTAAAAAATAGCGTTAAATCCATGAGTTTTTTGCAAAATCTTAACGTGTAAGCAGGCTCGATTGAATTTCTGTTTAATAGTAAGAACGTTAAAAAATAGCGTTAAATCCATGAGTTTACAATCTAGTAATCTTCAGGCGTCAAACGTTAGTGTTTAGCGTATGGGCGTCGAACTTTAACTTTTATCGTATGGGCGTCAAACGTTAGGACTCAGCGTATGAATATTATTCGCTTACAAATCTACTTAATTAAACGTCGTTTAACTCAAAATTCCCTTAGCCAAAATGGGGCTTAAACTAACACTGGATCAGTGAGTACAAACACAAGGAATTTTCAACATTTTGGATTAAGAAATGTCTTTATCAGAATGTCTTAAATGACAGACTGCTGCACAGCAGGGCATATCAAGCGCTAGGACTCAGTATATAAGCGAGATTCGGTTAAGATTCTCATGGGTTGCGTTTTAAAATCTCCCTTAACCGCAACAGTACTGAACACTAATATTAAATCAATAACCTCAAAAATAGCTTACCTCCAAATTTGCGACATGAGAAAAGTCTTAAAAAGAATTCCACCAGACCTAGATCTAAACGTATCAGCGAAGTTCAGCTAAGTTTTTACTTAACCGAAACTAAAATCCTGATTAACTGAAATGATGTTAAAAGTCAAGGACTCCATGGGGAGGGGTCAGAGTCTAATAATTTCATCGCTGGATCTTAAGAAATACTTTCAGTAGAGCGATTGAAGCGTTATGGCCCAATATACTGGCAAAATTTGATTTTGATTCTACTTAACTTCGTTTAACTGAAGTTCTCCTTACCGAAAGGGTAGGTGATATGGAATCAGTGAGCTCAGAAACTAGCAGTCTATAGTTGTGTGGTATAATAAATATCTTGAGTACTGCAAGTCCAATGCCTTCAGGGTGTAGTGGTCAGCACGCTCGACGCGTAACCGAGAGGTCCGTGGTTCGATTCCCGGCGAAGGCGTTGCTAATTTTTCATTCTTCTGCTTCGAAAAAAATCGTAATGACTCTACAAGTGGCGCCCAAACTAAAAAGGTGGTGGATGATGATTCTCCACCACTGGGATTTGACGAATAGGTCCCCAAAACATCAGCGGCCCTTTAAAACTGGGAATATATAAGGTATTTCTCCCGCCTTCTTCTCATGCCTTCGTGGTGTAGCACGCTCGACGCGTAACCGAGAGGTCCGTGGTTCGATTCCCGGCGAGGGCGTTGCTCATTTTTCATTCTTCTGCTCCGAAAAAAATCCTAATGGCTCTGCAAGCGTATAAGCGAAGTTCGGTGAAGTTTCTGATTAACTGAATTGATGTCAAAAATTAAAATGGAATCTATCATTTAGGCAATTTAAGAATCTTCACTACACAAGAAACGTCCTTAGCAAAGCCGTCAATAACTAGAACTCGACGTCTAAGTAACAGTTGATTAGGATTCTACTTAACTTAATATTGTTTAACTAAAGTCTCCCGTAGCCGAAAACACGCTCAAAGTCAGCACTGAATGAATGATTTCCTAAACTTGTACATGCAACACTATGACATAAGAAACATCTTTAGAAAAGTGTGCCGAGAACCACCGATCACCTTATAAGCGAAGATTTGGTTTGTTTGCTTATTGTTGAATCCCTGTTTTATGGAAGAATCGTTGCAGATGCTAAGGGAAGTCGAAGAATTAGTAATGTAATTTAAGAAAATACCTAGGTAACATAGTTCTAAAAAAGAGAAATATTCCTTAAGCACAATTAGGAAAAGATAAAGCTTTTAGCTATTTGAAGCAGGTACAGGATAGAGGTCTAACATTTTACTAACATAGGTCTAACATTTTACTAACATAGGTCTAACATTTTGCGCAAACTAGATTTCCCAAAATCCACTGGAATTACATTTCATAAAATTCCGTAAAATCCATTTAATTAAGCAAAAAAACATTTCTGTACAAACCGGTGAACTAAAATTAGTTATGAAAGTACGGACACTTGAAACCACACATGCTATAAAGGAATTAAGAAACAACAACACAACAATTTTTTTGGACTTAGAATTTTAATGGACAAATGCCATTATTTAAAAAATGTAATAATTTTACTTTAGTGTTTTACAGTTTATTCTACTTGAAAAATACGGAAGTATAATTTTCTGTTCCCTTTTTTTTCGAAAAATTTCCGAAAACCCTATCAAGAAAAACGTACATTTTCCCCTTCCAATTGCACTGGCAAGTTAGACTTCGGTCAGGAATGGTAGAACCGATTGGTAGTTTAACCATCATCGTCAAGAACAATTATTGCCCCTTGCAGACGGTGTAGTGGCTAGGGGAGTCCACTGGGGTACCGAAAGGCCAAGGTTCGAATACCGGAGAAGACATGGTTGTAACTGTCAGTCTTTTCATAATAGGCAACGGTGGCCATCTATTAGGTGCTTCCACAATAAACTGGCCACTAATTCTCGCCTTAGGAGTGGCCATTGCTGAATAGGAAAGTATCCGCCATTTGGACAAAAAAGAATATTTTAGGAAACCAAATTAAAACTCCGTAACGTATAAAGTCATATCTACCTGTAAATTAAGTTACCTGCGTAAGATCAGTTCTGTAAAAATGTTTCAGTACAGAACTATAAGCGAACAAATTTTGCATTATTTCGGTATTTCGACGGGCTGTTTTTGGGACACTCGAGTCTCCAAGATACACTCTCCAACAGATTTAAGGATGAAATTACTTCTTGAAATATTATACTGACACATGAAATTTTCAAATTACAAATTTTTGGTAATTTTATTTCTTGCCTTCTCGATCTTTTGTGCAAGCGAGCACAGACTACTCGCACACCGATGACACCTGATGGGACGTTTTTATATAAGTGGCCTATCATCAAATTTTCGGCATCTTTATATATCCGGTTAGTGTTCTAACAGACGGAAACTTTCATAATGGTAGAGCGACATAAATGTGTCACACGGAAACAATTTTTGCATGTCTGCAAACTTAAACATTACGGCTTCTAACTTAAAGAATTACATTTCATAAAGGTACAGCCACCATTATGCTAAAACAGAGCTAGAAATTTTATTTGTTTTGCTAGTCAGAGTATCAAATTGAGTTATTATAGAGATTTTCGCCTTTTTCAATGGTGGCTTTGCTATTCAGAGTAGCCAACCTAATGCTGCACACGGAATCCTGGAATAAAAGTACTACCCCTTTATGAAACACATTTCACGAAAATTTCATTATACAATTCACGAAAATTTCATTGTACATTTCATGCAAATTTCATTGTATATGTTTGGAACTGATCTCCATAAAAATGTGGTGACTTTTATGCAGGTGCATCCTTATGAAAATATCTGTTTTCAACAGTGGCCATGTGGCATACATTATGAAATTATCCCACTGTCAAATCATAGATTAGCAGTCTTGAAATTAGGGTACCAATGGCTTGCACAGTCACCGAAATCCTTTTCCAACAATCTAAATTTAGTGTGCTGCTGGACACCAGTGGCAACTAAAACAAACTAGTGACGTAACTATTGAAAAATGACTTTGACCTTTATGAGTGACTTGAGGTGATTTTAGTATTGATTTTAATAATAATTTATCTGAATCTACTGAGCCGTCTCTCACTGGTGAGCATAAACCCGTAAGTCACGTGTGATTTACGATCTTCATGTTCCAAGCAGTAATTTTTGTTAGCATTTACAGTTAAACCGTTAAAAAATAAAGTTTTTTTTAACGCAGTATGTTACCTATTTCTTATAGAATCATTCGAGGTTTGGATAAATGTGAAAACTGCGCAGTAACGAAACGCAAAACAACGCTATACAGAAGTTAAAAAAATGAGCAACAATGAAATTAACTCCTAAAAAACAAAACCTAAAGTCTTCACAAATCCGAAGAAATAAGAAAAACATCATAGTTACTTAAAGTTACTTAAAGAGCTATTTTTTCACCATTCCAAAGAACACAAAGAAAAAAATAAGAAAAGAAATTCCAACATTCTCTACAAATGCCCATTTTGCACTTTGTTTCAGTTAATTTTTACTTGCTATATTTTTTTTCCTTCTTTTCGTCTTTAAACGGGAGCGAGAAGACTGTTGTTGCCTTATCTCGGTATCGGTTTTCGGTTCGATGTTAGCGCACTGTGTTTTATCTCCAAACATTAACTCGACATTTCTCTTTTTGTTTGTGCAGTCTTGGAAAGGAAGAAGACTAACACCCAAATGCAGCAAAAGTGGTTTAAACTGGCATAGCCACCAATCAAACATTTTTCAGTAAATCATTAGTCTGTGTTTAGGGAAGGGAGACCAAAGTTTTCACAAGCGTTTGAAGTAATGGATCGAACGTTTCTATCAAAATCCGTTATTGACGTTTAAAATGTCCTCAGCGATGTATTTCCGCCATTTTTACAGCATTACATTACGATGCATTTATGTTAAGTTATGCCATAAACTACGCCGTCAAGATGAAACTTAATTTGCTATCAATTAACCCTTGTTCAAGCTTGCTAGGCCACAATTGACGTATTGAGCTGATCTTTAACTTTACGAGTTTAAAAACCTCATTGAACACAGACAGAGTAAAATTCACCTAAATTTTATCTGGGCTACAATATCTAGATAAACGTTAAAAGACTAAACTCGTCATCAAGGTTTGGTATTTCAAAACTTTAAAGTTATGAACAAAACAGGTAGCTACTTAAGTATTTATAACCTGCCTTCTAATACTTAAGCGCTACCTAGTTCAATATTTAAACGTGCTTAGTTGAGCTGATTACAAAATATATGAGTTCAGGACTGATTAACATGAAAACGGCGAGTTGTCGTGTTAATTCCAATAACCTTGCAACGTCACAATAGACTAAAAGTCTTTTTACAGTTCTAGGATAGTTTACCAGGAATCATTCTGAAGAACTTTTAAGTGTTTCTATTTGCGAAACATAAATATTTTCTCTAGCCTTCCAGCATTCATTCGGGGTGTAACGGAAGCACATTTGACGCGTATTCAAGAGGTCCAGATTCAAGTCTCGACGACAGCACTGCTCATTTTTTATCTCTCCTGCTTCAAAATAACCTGATGACTCTACATCGACACTTGAATTAAAAGGTGGTGAACGATAATTTATCACCACCAGGATTTGGCGACTGGGTCCCCTAATCCACAGCCGCTTTTTAAAAGGGGGAGTATATAAGCTATTTTTCTCTCCTTCCAGCATGCCTACTCGTTGTAATGGTAGCACACTCGGCGCGTATTCGAGAGGTACAGGTTCGAGTCCCGGCGAGAGCATTGCATATTTTCCCCGTGTCCTGCATCAAAATAATCTAATGACTATACAAATTCTTCAGCCTGGACTCGCTAACACGCAGTTCTCAGAGAATAATTATTTGGCAAAGCAAATGACCTTTTCTTTAGGTTTCAGATTTTATTAATTCCTTAAAAGGGTTGAGAGTTTGAAAAGTCATAAAACATTCTTGATAATTTACCTCTTCAGGCCCATCAAAGAAAATTAATCTGATGATTACCAGTTAATTACTTTCTATGTAATTGTGTTTTAATGAATTACTGAATTTGCTACAACGGTGAATATATAATCTGACTAAATTTGCTCCACCATCTGATATGAGTACTTCTCGTGATGATAGGCTCCCCGATGAGGCTTGACTGCCCCTTTCCGTTTAATTTTATCTTAGTAATAAATCCAAATGATATAATTTAAATACATTTAAATTGTAATATGTTTGTTTAATAAATTTTACGAACATTTGCAGATTATTGCTGTATTAATACAGATGTTCCTGACACCATATATTACCTAATTGACAAAGAGTAATTTTAGGGCTTTGTATAGACTCCTGTTTCAGGCTATAAGCTATGATTTAGCCCTCGTAAGATGTTTCACTGCGAGTAGAATTTTGTCATCGGCTTTTAACCTACTTCCTGATACGCTATCGAGTTCAAATTTTCTATACGTACAGGTGGTCGATGATAATGCAATGTGGTGAAGCGATATTTTAAAATTCGATTTAGATTTTATTAATGCGATGCCTAAACATTTTAACACGTATCTTTGTGTGAATAATAGCAAAATATATCTGGATTTTATTGTTTGCGCTATCGAATAGAGTGCATTGAAATATTTTAAAAGAAAATTTCATGAAAATTGTGACTTAATTTCTGAACTTTGGGTGGATTTCCGAAAATCGCTCGATTTTTTTCAACTGTTTGACGTCCATGATTTTAAAATTTCAACATCTAAAAATGTATCTAATAGAAAGTTTTTAAATTTTCACAGATTATAAAACAAACGTTTCTACCTCTTTAAAAATGATAAAAAAATATTAATTAATTGATTTCCTACGTTTTTAAAAACATTTGTCGTAGTCTGAAGCAGACGGAAGAAAAGCGTTTCTCATATAAAAGTTGCCTTTGAGCTTGCCAACTTGACGCACTAAATGATGAATTAGAAATACTAGTTTTTTCATTTTTGCTTCAAGTAAAATGCTCTTTGTGCAGTACAGCAGATTTCCGGAACTGAATATTCAAAGCGATTTATTCATTCGCTGAATAACTTTCAGGTAGTTTTCTTTAGTTCATAATTTTCTTAGTAATTTATTAATAATTAAATAATTCATAATTCTTCGTAATAATTTATTGCTTGTGCTTTAATAATGATTAAAAATTTCATCATTGGTAACGTGTAACTGAGACTAAAAGAAAAAAAAAACTATATAACTAAAAAAAAACGTTTTTACACAATAAGACATTAAGCCTTTATTTAAAAGGAATATGATAATTAATGCACTAAAAAGAGAAGTATAATTTATCATATAGTTTAATCGGAATAAAATATTAAATATTCTTATTTACAAAATTCACCTACAATTTTATATAGCGAATAATAAAGCTAAAATCATCGGCAATGAACACAGCACTGCAGTAATTCAAATCCTGAAAAATACAGAGCTCTTGGTCTACGTTGCAATACTTTATAGCTGAACAATGAAGAGATATTAAGTTCTACGATGCCACGAAGCGTGAGAAATCACTGATGCCCCTCACCAGAATGCGAACCTCAAACTTCCCTGTTCCTAATTGGACGTGATACCACTTACACTACGGGGCTATGCACGGAGGAATGTGCTATTTCCTTGCAACTCAAATTCTCGCTTCTCATTTAAATACACTAAATTTGCATTTCCGATGGTTTTGACTGAAAGCAAAAGTGGAGGAAAGATGTAACGTAATAGAATATAGTGTTAATTAAAGTAAAACATTTAGCTTGAGGCCACGAGCTTCATTTATATTAAATAATCATTAAGAAATCACTGAACTAATCTAGCATATTTCTTTCATTCGTTTCGTATAAAAGGTTATTTATAGTAAATCAGTAAACTTATGACACGAGTTCTCATTTAATTCAATAACATGTAATCATATACCAGTTATGTCCACATACCATAAGGAGAACATTTGCTTTCTAGTAACACTGGTAAATATGCAGGCTTCCAAGGAAACGTCACCACCTAAGAAATTGCTCAATGACACCGAAACATATGGACAAAATAGCATCCAAATGCCAATTCAATTTCGATTCGAGATCTTGAAAGATTTGGTTTTTTTAACCAGTACCTGCATAGTGTGAAGTTTGAATTTTCAGCGCAATTAAAATTATCCGCTTCAAGTATTGAGAATAATACAGCAGAAATGAAGGACATATCAGATGGACATATCAAAATTCAGAACAGAACAATTTCTTTATGCTCGTCTTGCGGATATCTTAGTTACCAAGACAGCAAGTCTTCTTAGTCGAAGGTCTTAATATCCATGCTTGCATCTGTGTATCTAGGAAACTGAAGAACGTTCTCCAGTTGGAAAACTGGCCGAAGTATGTGAAAGTTATATGAAAGGGATATTAGTGTATGAAACACAATTGTCGTCAAACGAAAAAAAACTCGTAACCATGACTACTTACATTATAACAGGATGTTTTTACGCCAAAACTTGTCTATTTCTACATATCTTGTTTATAACGAGATTTACAGGATTAAGATTCACGTTCGAGAGGTTACAACAAAAGCATTGGGAACCAATACCCATGTTAAATTCTAATTTCAATGTTGTTAGGAGTGCAAAACTTGGACAGCGAACAAAGAAAACTATGCATTGTTCAGCAAAGAGTGCACTATCACCGTCTATCTCACTTCCGGCAGAGTTGATGTATGAAGAGATGCTGCAGTTTGTTTCGTTCTGAGAGTGAAACATGAGAATGAGCGCAAGATAATTTAGGCGGCGATATTGTGAAAGTGTATAGAATTACTGATTGCTATTTACACACAACGATGGTCTTCCTTCAAGTCTTTCTAATTTTTCGAATTTCACATCTCGAACGACATGCCGTGAATCACGATAACATTGCTGAAATCCACACCGCAATGCAAAGTAGTTTGAAGAGCATGGAAAAGAGCTCCAACATCTTCCAGCGCCTTGATCTCAGTACAGACATCCTCTCTGAGGTATATACAGCACAGAGTTGGAAAAAACTTACCTATTCCAATATCATGAAATGAATCCACCACTATTTTGCAAGATAAATTTCTCAAATATTTTAAATGTTTGAATAAGCCTTGTACTGATCATTTCTAAGAAGAATCGCAGGAATACTGGACTCAGAAATAGGACCGACATCGTGTTAAGAAATCATTTTAGAAAATCACCGAAATTTTGTTCATGATATTTACAAATGCTAATAGGAATGAAATACAGATCGTTACCAAATGTTGACAAATGTACTATGTAGCATCTGTTTAAAGTTGTCTTGCTAGTTCTTGTACGGAGGTATTTTATATTAATCCTTATCGATAACTTTAATCACAGCAGTATAAAACAATTGGATTTATGTCCATCTGAAATATAGACAATCTTTTAAAATATCTATTTGTTTTAATTAAAAAGAGTGAGAGCTATTGCACAGCATGTAAATTTGGAAATCTTAGCCATCATTTCGATACTTTTATAGCCGATATAAAAAGGAAAACAGCCTCTTTTCTTCTGAATGCTAAAATAACAGCAGCAAAAAGAACAACGAAACTAACATAGTTTACTTACACTCTACTTTGTTTGTTTTAATACGATTTATAACCCTCTCCCGCTTGTTGAATGCTCCGATTTAACATTTCCTTGACTTCAACATCACTTGGATAATCTTATTTTAAAACCTCCAGTTCCGACTGAAAAGTAATCCAATAAATTCCACTTCATGCAGAGCGATCGAAGAAAGAGGGAAAAGAAACACTTTTTCTTCGAAAAAACGTTACTTTTGTTTTGCTTCTGGCGAAACTAAAAGCACAGGATTTTCTATGCCTGAGCCATTACAAACATACTCGCATGTTAAAACGCGGTTTTTTTCTTTCACGTAAAGATTTATCCTCGGCATATCAACTGTTGCTGGCACTTTTTGTTGACAGCGTCGAGAAATCGTATTTAAAATTCAGAGAAGCTTAAGACTCGAAGGGAGGCTGAGAAAATAATTCCGGATCATTCTAAAGATACCCTGCACACGCACATATACATATACGCTTTATTCCGGTTTAGAAATTGGAATAAATTTGAATAAAGATACACATTCCTCTGTAGTATGCCTGTCTGGCTACTCACTCTGTTGTATAAAACGGTAACGAAGATCTATTACTTATTAACCTCGAAAGAAATGAATTGATTTCTTTCGTGCTCCATCGCTTTTATTCAGTAGCTCATTTCATCATAATTGCTCACTGTATAATTTAAAATTCACGTCTGCTTTTTCTTTCGCATTTAAATTCGAGGCAGATCGAAACACAAATTAGCAAATTCCTCTTTTCGGTAGACGAGAGAATTTTTATAAAATAAAAAGTGAATGTATTTACTGTTGCCATTTGTAAATTGGAAAATTTATTTTCTCTGCGTATGCACATTTTATCAAGTTTTGACATCGGTTGTTATTGCATTAAAATATTACCTACCGACTAAAGAGTCTGCGAGTCTCTGAAAGATTTTTCTTTCAGAGGTGGAATCTTGTTTTGATTCTCTGAACGTTTTTCCTTTTTATTAGCTTATTATACTAGTACTTGTTTTATTGTATACTTTTATTATACTACAGTATTACTGAGATTTTATTTACATTTTTTCTTTTAGTACTAACTTTTTATTAAATATGTATACTGTTTTGATTACCTGAAGGATTTTATTACCATTTATATTTTTGAATGGTACGGTTAAGCCATCAAAGTTCTATCATATACAAAGTCTACTGTTCTTTTAAAAACAGCAAAATATTTAAATTAATTATGACATAATGCGACAAATAGCCAGTTCTAAAAACGTTGCTGTTTGACGTGACAAACGCTCATGAATTAGCTTTCAAATTAAATCATTAAAAACTTTGATGATTTATATCTTTATTTAGTTTTTCTAACACATCGGATTAATGGAATTTGATTACTACCCTTAATTTATTTAACTACTATAATTTATAATATATATATATATATAATTGATAATTTGGAGGAATATTTGCACCATTACTGTATTTAATAAAATATTTTGCATGCCTCGGGCGAGAACAATTATTTAATTAATTTCTTAACACTTTTAATTATTGTTTCCGTTCCACATTTTCATTACATTATTTTCTGTTTACAGTATTTATATTTCAGCATATTATTTCTCTGTTTTGACTATTTTTTAAACTTTTATTTTAGATATATGCTTAAATCTGTTTACAGTGTATTTCCGCCTATCTACTTATAATAGTTAGTAATTTACTTTATTCTGAATCTTTGAAGGATTTTTCATTTTACTATTCACTTCATTTATATTGTATTACGTCGTGAATCTGCTTACTATATGAAAGATTAGCTACTTAATTCTCTTAAAAGGCTTATGCTTTTTAACATTTACTTGCATTCTGTTTGAAATGACTTTCCGTTAACTGCAGAAAACATCCATTACACCCCTTTCAACATCACATTTATTACAATATTATTTTACTTTCAAATATTTTATCACTATCAGCTACTCTCCTCATAATGTTTGCAATTAATTACTGCCAATCCAACTTTCAGTATTTACATTTTTACACTATTCCTATACTTCCGAGAATTTTTCAGTTAACTACACTGTCCGCTTAGCGTATTTACATAGCATTATATTCTACAAAGCTCCTTTAGTGACTGAACGTGCATATAGTTGTTTAGCTGTGTTCTTCGGATCTCTTTGGCTTAATCTATAGATCCTTTTCATATTATACTAATAACTAGCTGAATTCCAAAGATGTGTTTTCAGAAAACAAACTGCCAAGCTAAACAGCATTAACCTCATCATTTTAATGTGTTTCACTGCACCTATTTAACATTCCCTTCTTAGACAAATTTTTCTGTTCTCTCTTAGTAAAAATTTAATCTCCAAGAATGCGGTAAAAAGGAAAACTTAACTAAAAAGAATATCTATGAAAAGCTACTTTTGTAGTATGATTGAAATTTATAAATGTGGGCCACTGCTACTTGTAAGGTCGCGGTAACTCAAATATTTAAATGCGTACAATGCAGAAGTCGACGTTCAGAAACTGACTTATGGGTTATTACACCTACTACGCGTCTTGCTAGAAGAGATTTTTCTGAGAATCGAATTTTTTCCTCTTTTAACATTTCTTTAAACAGAAGGGTTTCTAACTGATATAGCCTCCCTGGAAGCGGTGCCTCGGTTGTGTGCTCGTGACATTTTGAGACTGAGGCGACAATATTTCACTCGCAGCTCTGTTTCCCCTAGTTTCCCCCAAAGAAATGACTTCAAATAGAAAGGTCAACCAATTATATATATCTTAAACTAACCATATGAAAATATCCCGAAATCGAAAATTCCCAGAAATGTTTCTTTTGAGGCACTGTCACGGATAGCTTGAAGTTCTGATAATGGCTTTACTCGCCTCTAACTAACGTAAATCCGGTCTTTAATCAAGATTATAAGAATCTTCCCAACTTTCGAGTTCAGTGACGTCAATTCACTTGTGGGAGAAACAAAAGCACAATTACATCTGATTCCTCTAGAAAGCAATCGCTTTTGAGCAGCTTAATGTTTTGCCTGTGACGTCCCACTTCTGAAGATCTCTTGTCGAAAAGAGCAGACATCTTGTTCTATATTAATCCTTGTCTAAAAAATGCAAAAGTTGCTGAATCTTTTTGGTTTATTGAAGCAGGAAATATAAAATCTCAGCAATGCACTCGCCGGGATTCGAAATCCATATAACACAGAGGCATGCAGAATGGAAGGCGAAAGGTCCTTATAAAATCCCTCACTCAATACCTCAGACTGGCTACAAGTGGATATCTTAAAAAAATAGCTTTATAATGAATTAACATAGCCCTGTCTCTATTTATCTGCCAATTATAAATTCTCTGTCTATTTAAATTCCATCTAACTTGCATTCTGGTGACGGCTGATGGAAAAAAAATAAAATGTATAGAAAGAATTAACTTAAAAACAAAGTCTTAGACAAAATAAATTTACAAACAAAAATACAGAGTTTATAGGAATAATCAAACTATTTTAGCTTTTAACTGCATAATCTTTGCTGAAATAATATAAACTGGAAAAGAAAGTCTTTCTGTCTTTCACTGTAGTAAATACATTATTAAACCCCAAGTTAAAAAAAAAATCACGGTGTACTTTCTGACAGTTGAGGTCAATAAATGTTAATGTCTGTTCAGACTAGTTAAAGAATTAGCTTACCAATTCTTACCAATAAAGAACTGAAGTAAGTGTTCTAAAAGTAATATGAAGAATACCCGATACAGAACGACACTTCGCAAATGACAAGTGCTCGAATATAATGGAGAGTAGCCAAATGCGTCGGGGTCGCCTAAAGTGTGTTTCCCAATTACCTTCGAGCTTATTTGATCAAAGTAGAAACTGAAGAGAAATAAATGAATTTAACGGGGCATCTGTCGGGCAGATTGCAAATTATCTGAGTACATCTTGCTTTCTGATACTTAGTGGTCTTCGATTTGTCGAGTTGTGTTAGATTAGTCAGTAACAGCCGATAATAATTAGATTATGCACCTTCAGTCAAAGAGTATCCTTTTTATTTTTCTTAACGTCTCTCTGCGGTGCATTCCTTATAAACGCAAATCAAGTTAATTTTTGAATTACTAAATTTACACTGATACCGAGGTAAGAAAAATCTATGATCTAGTTTCCAAATTTTTCCTAACATGTTACTTCAGTGTATGGTTTAATAATAATGTGCGTAATTTTTATTTGCTAGTGGAAGATATACAACATCTTCCATTTGTAATTATAAAAATGCTTTATTGAATGAATACTAAGTAATGTTAACCATTTGAAATGTCACTTTATATTTGCCAACAGCAGCATTTTGCAATATTTGTTATTTTACATCGTGAAGATGATAAAGGAAACGAAGTTTCTTGATACTCTATAATATATCAATTATAAAATTCTTAACTACACAACGCCATTCCACAATTATCTTCATCAAAATGATTATGAAATTTTATCGCAACAGTCAGATATCTCAACAATTAGATTTCTCTATATACATAATATATACACACACACACATATATATATATATATGCATCTATTTATATATATGCATCTAGAAGACTGAGATAAAACTAAGATTTTAAACTGTAATGGAATTCACATTAGAAAACTCAAAGTATGAGTTAATACATATCAAAAGAAATTTAATTATTGTTGATTTCATGGAAGAAGGCCAACTTTTCAAGGGGACTTAGTCCTTTTCCACGAGATCTGTAATAATTAAGGAATGATTCCGTTTCGTCTCCTTCATATATTTGAGTGAAATTTTTTTAAAATTGCGAAAATAGCTAAGAAATATATTATTTTTTGATTTAAAATAGAAATTTTTAAGTAAATGAAGGAAATTTCTGAAGCGATCTAATACTACATATTTATAAAATTTTTCAACTGATGATTGGTGAATACAAAGAGAATATTCAATTTAAAATATGTCGGTATTGCATACAAAAAGTTATTAAACTGAATTTAATTTGTAAGTCACACTTAATAATATATTGGCCAAAAATATAATTTCAGTTGTAATTTAAACTTATTCGTGGCAGGTGAGTATCCTATAGTCTTAACTCGATGAGGAGGCTTATCTGAAACATCGCGCAAAAGACGCTTAGGGTTGCGATAAAAGAAGTGGGAGAAAGTGATTTTAACTGTTACTATGCGTATAATTGAACTGGAAGGAATCTTTCTGATTGATGGTAGATCAAGAAAATCAAAATGGTACGGACGAGGATGGAAAGACATGCTAATCTCCCTAAATATTTCTGACTGAAAGTCGAGGAAAATGAAAGCAGTTGGAATTACAATCGAAAGTCTTTGTTCAGATCTGCAAAATTGAGTCTTAGAAAAGAAAGGACCTTTGGTTATTCAGAAAATAGCAATAGTCGTTTAATAAAAATAATTTATAACTTATAATACAAAATTTACAAATCCTCAAATCTAACAAACATGCGGTCTTATCCTCCTTTACGGTTTAAGGCAAACTCATCATAACCTATTATTTTAAATATTAATTCTGAATGTTAACGCCTTCTTTTTTAAGTTAAGAATTAAAGGATTTGCAAAGGAATGTAATTCTGTATACGATCTTGTGTTAGTAAACTTACTTCCTCTTTAAAGTAGCCTGTTTCTCTACAGATATTTTTTATTCTATTAATTTGATTAATTAATGTATTGCTAGTAACTTTTCTTGACAAGTTCGGGGACTAGTTAATTAGTTTAATAGTTCTAAATGTAAAATATTCTTTCACCAAAAAGTTTAATTTTGTTAGAGTTATTTTTTGTTAGAGCTAATTATTTATAGATCAAGAAACTACTTGACTTGTATTTGTTTTACTACGTTTTAATCAAGAAGAGTAAAGAAGAAATTTCTTAATAGATCCAATATTATTGATGGTTATTATATCGTCTATATATCTAAAAGTACTAGCAAAAACTTTTAAACTAGTATTGTCCAACCATTGCTGAAATTGAAACAATTTTGAAAATAAGTAGAGATTACGAATCTGTGATGAGAAATTTGTTCCTATACGGATTTTGTGTATTTGTTTAAAAACAATGTCATTAAATTTCATATATTTGTGACAATGTGTGCAACGGAAGAAATCTTTCCATCTGTCTTTCGTTAACATGGTAAGCATTTCCGGAAATAAATTTGGAAATATTTGCAGACTATTAAAAAATTTTTCGAAGGAAAAGTAGTACAGAGATTTTAAAAATCATAGCAGTTAATTTCTCTAATTTAGAAATTTTAAATTGCAGAAATAACTGGGAGGTTATTATTAATGATCCAATAGAAATTGTGCTCTTGATTAGCTCAATTAAAAATAATAGCACAAAAGATTTTATGCTGTAGCGCAAATAACTATTCAAAATGTTTTGTATAATTTTTGTCACCATTAGCAAAAAATACGATTTTAAGCGGTGTCTTATGGAATTTGGGAAGAACATGTAGATTAAAAAATAGAGTTAATGGAGGAGCAGAAATTTGAAGTCTGAAACGCATTTATTTTGTTGATTACTGAAACTTCTTCTTTAGCAGTCTTTTGGTGAGTAATATGTTGATATATAAATAATTATTGTTATTATATATAAGCAATTATTATAGTAATAAGTTGATATATAAGTTACGTATTGGTGAGTAATATGTTGATATAAGTTATTTCTCAAATAGTTGGCTGTAAAACTGCTTTCCGATATCATTGAAATTATTGCTTTACCTAATTTTGTGATCATAGGTTTTCCCTTAATTTCTAGTATTTCGTTCTAAATTGTATTCCGTGTTAAATTACCCATAAATTTCCACTTAGTTATTCTATGTTTAATTTTGCTAAAACCACAGGAATCAAAAGAAGCACACTTTCACATGGCACAGGAAATTTGGACATAGTTAATGAATGACCTACAATAAGAGAAATAATGAGATTTAGTCATAAATTCAAACATGTCTTCGGAATCAGCAAAAACTACTGCCTCAAGAACGTTAAAAATAACCTGAACAAATTTATAATTAAAGTAGTACATAAATTAAGACTTCCGAGTAAAACACTGGTAGAATGGAAAGACGTTTTTAGCAAAATTATATATAAAATAACTAAGTGAAAATTCACAGATAATTTAACCTGCAATTTTATATCTGGATTTTAATCTATTAGCTTTTACTTTTAGCGTATAATTTTTCACATATAATTGATGAAAGAGGGGTGAGCGAGGACGTGTTACCAGAACTGCAAACAAAAGCAGGGATGTGATGTGATAAAAATGAAATTCTCTTTAGGAGTGACTTAGATACTGTTTAGCTGTATTTTGATCGCTTAATTTAAAACTTAATCAAAATATTACTGGTTGAAGCATAAGTGTCTGTGTTATGAGCGTTAAGCAATAATCATATGACATGAAGTAATTTTGAAATGACTCAATTTATAAAGGCTAGAAAACTTATTAATCAGAATAGAAAGAAACTCAATTTAGAAACTTTATTATAAAAATTACTATTTTTTTAGAACAAGAATAGGAAATACCCATGGACAGTTAAGGGACTATCCAAAATGAAAGTTAGAATTTAACATATTTTTATCTTACATTATGCAGGGTGTTTCAGCAAATTGATTACATACTTCCAGGGGTGATAGCGTATACCTAGACGATGGAAAAACAAATAGCAAAGTATGGCCAGACGACATGCGGAGGCAGTGACGACACGGACACAACAAAAATAGACGATGGTCACCAACAGGGAGGTGTTCGAAATGTATCCTCAACATGAGATCGGCAGGGTGGTCAAGTGCACTGGTCAGCAAGATCATTAGAAGATTTAAGGTTATATTAGGTTATTCGAACATGTCAAAGCATAGGAGATCTATCTCCCGAAGTGGAAGGAGGGCTTCGTGGAGGACGTTTTAACGAAAACTGGTTCTTATTCACATCGCAGATGGCGGAACCCATGTCCAACTACAAACATTCAGTGGTCTTAGCAACAGACGAACTGGTGCGGCCGCGAAATTTTAAAGCAATATTTATTTTGAGGAAGCAATATTTATTTAATAATATTTTGAGGAAGGGGACATCAGTCTGATTTTCGCATCTAGATTTCAACTTAGTATCTGAAAACATTTTAAGTTAACGCAGGCCACATAAATCTGATCTTGAACGTATGATCCATAGGGCGATATAAAATCATGAAAAGCATTATAGAAAAGCAGTTTTTATTCTCAGGTGGATGGAAGTCCTCATATGACATCTTCATAGGAATTTTCCTCCGAATGTAAACTCACCATTTAATATTAGTGTTACACGAAAATTTTTTTTTATTAAACATGGCGTCAAAATTCCATTACGTTACTCTAACTTCAGCCCTCTTTAAGAACCCTATAAATAGTGAAGAGCAAAACCTTTGCTATTCAACAACATGGGTTTCGTGAGATTACGAATGTCCTTAATCTATACTTTGCAGGCATCTGATTCAAAGTTATTTCGCAGAAGAAAGTCGTAGAATGCGGGGTAATGTACTTAAACCGTAAACGGAAAATGTATGGTAATAATAATTATTATATTTTCATAAGACCTGCTCATCGCAATTTCTTTAGACTGCCCTATACAAAATGGTTAGCAAAAAATCTAGTTGATTTAAATAAGGAAGAAATTTGTGACTGTATTATAATAAACATTTTAATTAATTATTCTTGTTTTTTTTCTTTTTTTTCTAGTGGAATCTTGTGTGTGATTCAGCCTGGCTGCCATTGCTAGCCTTAACTATATTTTTTACAGGAGCTTTCATCGGTCAGTGGTTGTACATATTAGTTATGAATAGGTAAGAAACACATTTATTTAATGTTCTTATATAATGTTTTTTCTCATTAGAAGTTAATTTGAGGCGACAAACTCAGAATTTTATGTCAACAAGTTTCAAGAATAATAATAATAATATTTTTAAAATGCGTCTGCACTGCCTATACGCAAGACTTCTAAAATAAATTGTTTACGAATGTTTACACGTTTTAGCCGAAATAACGAAGAATTTATTAAAGAGACACGAATGGGCATTTTATATTTCAAGCTGCAATGTCTATGTTAAATATTCGTGTGAGTATGTAACACCATTCATTCTGTTGATTTTAGGTCCATTATAAGGCATTTTCGCCTTCCTCACTGCGTGCTCTGGTACTGTAAATATTAGTACATCCGACTTGCAATCGGAAGATCCAAAATTTAAATCTCGGCGACCGCACAGATGACATTTTGCGTTTCTTGCCCTAAATAACCTAATAGGTCTATAGTGGCATACGAACAGAAACTAAAATATGAACCAATAATTCGTCACAAACTGAATTTGGCGATGTGGAGAACATTAGGAATTTCTTCCTTCCCCTCGGCGTTCTCTCCTGGTGTAGGTGGTAGCCTATTGAGCTCATAGTCGGAGATACGGAGTTCGTATTTTGATGAGAGAATAGCTGATGTATCGTGTTTCCTGCTGCAAATAACTTTATACTTCTACGCCGTAGCAGTCATTCACAGGACATGCATAAATGTATACTAAATAGCAGACGTAACCAAGTATCATTTCAAGCAACATAAGTGAGTTTGAAAGTGTTATCGGAATAATGACAATATGTATTAGATATAAAGGCGACAGTGATCAGAGTCACAGTAATATATCAATGGCGTGACACACCTGAGGAGGAAGGAAGTATGTACGATCTGATAAGAGCATGATGCTGGACACAAGATAAGAAAATGGATGAAATATTTTGAGAAAGTGCTGCGCACTTTTAATCTGCCTTTCTCATGGTCACGAGCATGAAATGATCTACAAAGGTTAGCTATGCTTTACCTCCTTCTGAAATGATATCCGTTCTTAGTCTACCTGTTCTTTGGCTTCTAAATGAATATTGTTGGAAATGTCTATTAATGTGAATATGATAGATCAGTCTAAAAATCTTAAAGTTTTCTTATTATTAGTGACCCAGTATTCAAAGATTTACAAAATTTCACATTTAATTTTCCAGAAACTATAATTTCCATTACAAATGTTCTGACATATGAATATTAACAATATTATACTTATTAAAATTAATTATTATACATATTATAACACATATTATACATGTTAAAAATAATGTATCATTTATAAAACTCATTTAATACTCATAATCAAATACTCATTTATAAAACTAAATCTTTAGATATGAACAATATTAAAATAACTAAAAAATAATTTAAATTTTAAAACTTTCACTATTTTTTCCGCAATAAATATAGTAACAATAATAATTCGAACATTTTGCAATAAAATCTGACTCCAGACAGATAGATGGCAACAGCCATGCCGCTAGAAAAATACACATTGGCACGTTACTGAACTTGATATTTTTGTGTTCCAATCTAGCCTTTAGTGACTCTATGAACTTCTCTTTAAATCTTATTTGCATGCTAAATCTTTAAAATTAGTGTAATATGGAATAGATGTGCTATACTGTTAATTCAATAATTCCTGAATTAGAACAACTGTCTTTAACGTCTGAGTAATCATATTCGGCACAATACACCTACTACATGTAAAAAAATAAAATTACTTGAGGCAAAAATACTGGCTTTGGAAAAATGCCAGATAATTGTAAAACGTATTTATTTCCGTTTTCTAGTTTCACATGTGCACGTATGTTTCAAAATCAGAACTCGGAAAACGGCGTAGGATATCCCTAATAGTTTTCATAAATTGTCAGACAATTAATCCCCTGTTTATAATAATTACTTCTGAAAAGTTTATTTCATACCGGTTGAAATAACTATACGAAATACATGATTTTGACATGCAGGAAAGTAATGAAACGGAAAATCCAAGCCATGTTTTACCATTTCATATGTAATATTAAATTTAGCAATGCCCAAGTGTAGTACAAAGTGCAGATTCAATGAGTGTACTTTCTGTCACTGTCATCGCTGATGCCAAAATTGTTTTTAAGTCAAACATACATAATTATATCTATAGCTTCTAGATTTTCGTTTTAAACGTAGAGAGGTATTGCAGAAAAAAACCTATATTGCTGCATGACTACACTTTCAAAACTATTTTAATCTATCATACTTATAATCAATATATTTGCATAAAGTTTCATCTCAATCATTCTGGTATTTCATTTTCATATTTTGTAGACAATGATATATGCAAATTCTGAAATTAATTTATTATAGATTTTTAAATATTCATTTCATTTATGACACTCATTTTTAAAACAGCAGGTTTTCCAAAATCCTACGAAATTTAGATGAAATGACATTTTAACTGATTAAATTACATCATGTGGAGCAATGCGCTTTAATCGTACTGAATTAAAATTAAAATCTGAGTTGTCTCCAGTTGGCAATAATCTTGTTATATCTTAATTTTAAGGAAATTAAAAATAAAAACACCATTTTACTTAAGTTCGATAACACTCAAGCATCATTTTACTGATCGGTTTTACTCAAATGTGTTGAATATTACTGCAAAAATTTAATATAGAGTAATTAAGCATAAACATAAGCTGGTTTCATTCTGTAATCCTAGGGAAAGTTTATTTTCAGTAATCATATCATTAAATCTTAAAAAAAAAAAACACTAGAAAATTTTGAACACATTCAAAGCAAAGAGGGAAAAAACGAATGTTTGAAACAGCAAACGGAAGAATTATAAACTATTCGACGAAGAAAACCATATATAACCACAAAATTTGCATATATAACAGATATGCGCACATACTCGAAAACTAGTTTCACAAAAGGAAAAATTTATAAACCAGAATTTTTCTAAAGAGAACCCGTTAGACTTGAGACAGTTTATTTAGTTTCGCAAAGCCTATTTTTCGGAATTTACGAGGAAAGTCGAAACAGCCAAATATTAAAAAAGAAGCAATCACTTGTGGGGTTTGACTTACCTAATTCAGTGTTCAATCTTTGAACCCCACAAACACTAACAAGCGAATAATCGCTTTACTGTATGAACAAATGCGTAAGACTTAAGAAGGGTTAACTACCCTTTATTTCTTAGAGTAAATACAATCAGTTCCTAACTCGAACCGTACAGCAAAGCCTCCACTTGGGCTTGAATTTAAATAATTATGATATTAAACTAAACTAAACTAAAGCTGACTGAAAATATAGCCGAGGCTATCAAGGTTTTAAGTAGTTGGCTCCTAAATCTTAATTAAATCAGCGAAGCCAAGCAAGGGCCTAAAGTATGGCTTCAAAAACTCAGATTCTCTTTCTCGAAGTCGGTGAAACATCGACTTAAATAGTACTCTTACTCATTTGCATTAACTGCGTTTCTGAAATTACATTCTAGTAGGAAATTGTAAGTTGGAACTAGAACAGATAGAAAGAATGCATAAACTTAAAATAACTTAATAAAATTAGGATAAACCTTACACACTCTAGTGATGTCATCTGCTCCTTTTTCAATATTTCGCTGTTTCGAATTTCCTCGTGCTGATATTTGAAGACAGGTGACGAGTGGTAGCATGACATCTCGGAATGTGGCGGCAACAATTAGATTCAACCCAAATCTTGAATATTAATAATTTCGTCTCGTACCTTTTATGTATACATGTTAAAGAGGAATAGCTGTGTCACAGAGACGAGTATGTGGACATCCAAAAATTACAATCCCTTTTAATGACAGCTTTCTGTGTCTAAAACCATCATGACACAGGTCAGTAAATGGGTATCAACATGCTTCTGACTATGCAGTGTCAACATAAAGAATGATATCTGAGCAGGTTGTTTAAAGAGCAGGTTACATAGAAAACATCTGTATGCAAAAATGTCAGTGATTTGAGCCCTCGAACAGAGGGACCCACTTAAACTGGTATCTAATTCACCTCATTTGACACGACAAAAATTATTTCCTTTCACATTGTCTTAATTTGGTTTATTACTGATTTCCGAAGATTACTAACAAGAAGAAAGACCAAAACCCTTTATCACGCTCTAACATCTAAGTTTTTTTTCTAATGGCGGGCTCTAAGCCGACTTCGGCTTGGCCACTACTAAGGCCAGAAGTGGTGGTCACTTTATTATGGAGGCACCTAATAGGTGGGTCACCTTTGCCTCCTATGAAGGAACGGACAGTTACGCCTTCTCCGGGATTCGAGCCCAGGCCTATTGGTATCGTGGCCGGCTCCCCTAACCACTATACCGTATGGGCGGCTCCTAACGTCTAAGTAAATTGTTTGCAATTTAGTTGTTTATATCGAGACAGATAGCTGTCTTTGGCCCCACTGATCTCTAGAGCTTGTCATTTAAGTTGAATGTAGGACAGCACAGGATTCTTTGTTCTATATGCTCACTATCTTGCCACCATAGATTTTCATGCCATTTTTAACACACACGTTTTTATGAAAAATTTACAAAAGCTCTTACTGCCGGCTAAAAGCACCGCTACATCGAAAGTTCTGCTATATAAAAAACGGTTGCTGAGGTCGTCCTCCGTGAATGCTACCAAACACGTATACCATATGCTTCGAACTCATTTAACATTTCTATGCTTTATCCGAAACATTTATCACCTAAGAATATGTCTGCTGTGTAAATACATACATGAAACTCAGACTGCCACACATGATCTTATACTTGACATAAAGTTGTCGGTCATGTGTTTTACATAGAGGTCATCATAATTTGGTATAAACAAACTGAACCAAATACCTTTTTGCCTAATTCATTAGGTGCTGGACCTTTCCTTTCCATCATCCACGAAAGCGACTTTTGTTGTACCAAATTACTTGTAAACGTTTGAATAAAATCCATTTGAATGCATTCCTTTTTTATCTACTTTCCCACTTTGTTATTTACCTTTTGGATATGAGGATATATGATATACAAATGCAGCGGTTAATACAACGAGTACTCAAAATATTTCTTTCCAGGTTTCTAGTTTTACTTCTGTAGATGGAACATTCGAATCCACGAATTGTGAAGGTTTTCATCAGAAATTATAGAACAGAAATCGAGTTCTGAATCAAAATCTAAGGAAATCAGTACTAATTAGGCCTGTCTAGTTTTTGTTTTGAAGCTATTTAAATAAATAAACAAAAAAATTAAATTCTTAATCTGATTTTTTCTTTTTTTAGATACGGGAGGAGGTTGAGTTTCTTCGCGTTCCTGGCCGTCCAGTGCCTTTTTGGAGTCGTCACTGCCATTGCTCCAGACTTCGTTTACTTCATCGCCCTTCGGTTTATCGTCGGTATCACCTCCTCAGCCGTCGTTTCGTCGCCTGTTGCTTTAGGTAAATATAATCATACACAGTTTGTCTCTGGAACGCCAAAAAGGCATTCACATTGTGTCTTGAATATCATTAATATCATAATTGTGAGTTTTAAGCATCATAGTAACGTTCAGCGTTGCCATAGCCAATCCTAGAAGACTACATTTTAACTATAATACTTAAAAATCTTCTTAAACGTATGTTAACCCAACGATAATTCGCTAAGAATTACATTCTAAATATAGGCAAATTATCATTTTGACAGCAATGAATTTGCATAAGCAAAGATGCAAGTCCAGCAAACTTTTATCGGTGATTCCTGGTTGAATTACGACTAAAGAGAGAACTTTCAAGAGTAAACAGGCGATTTGTATTGATAATAAATGGCAACAATTTAGCAGTTTGGGTAACAAATATACAGATATGAACATCGAATCCTTTAAAATACGGCACCTTTTTATCCTTAGCCAACCACCATAAAACTGGAACACTTACTACTCGGCCATGGCAACACGGTAATAAGAAGGCACGTATTAGTAGGATGCACAGCTTTTTAATCTTATACTGACATTTATTACCTGATATCTTCTATTTTTTCCTAATTTTATTAAATTATATAAGCTTCAAATTGTACAACCAGAAGGAGGAATACTAGCAGTTAATTGTCTATCATGTTCCCCTCATCCTGGAAGACAAGGCATATGCTAAACGACTTCTATCTTTAACAGATATTTTGCCTCGATTTGTTATTCGTTTAAATCTCACTGCACCATTTTTCTGCTTTGCCAAATTCGCATAAAGCCAAATTTTCTTAAATTTCCTCATTTGCTTCGCATTATAATAGTTGTTTTACAATCGACCTACATTTCTATGTTTTCAGACACAAAGATTTCATTTAGCACAAATAAAAAATAATCATATCTTATTTGTTGAAAACATACTTGTATACGCGAAACTGCGCAGTTAAAATGCGTGTAATTTAAGGAATTACCATACTAATATAATTATTTTTTATTTTAAGTATATTTTTCAGATTTCAATTGTTTTTTCAAGTTATTAGAGAGTAAACTGTCTTTAATATTTAAAGTTCATTTCTTTTTCTAAACTAATTAAAACATATTTCTTGCTTGTCTTTAAGTTACTAAAGTATTTTGGTAAAGGAAAACACAGTGAATTTCATATCTAATGACAATGAAAATGACTTGCATTTTTGGTTTAGCCTATAAATCAACTCACAAATATATTTTCTTGTGAAAGAAAAAAATAGAACAGAGCTTAAAAGAAAAGCACTACCAATATATTTTATGTACTCTAAACTGCTTCTTCCCAACATACTTTTCTTCATTGTTAATATGCCAATGGTTTTTATATATTTCTCTCACACAAATATGCTACGTGTTAATTAGCACAACACAATACTTGAACTTTCTTTTTTTTCCTCACCAAACTCTTGTCTAGCGAAGGTAAATAAGTAAATAAATAAATCTAGTGAATCTTTAAATCTAGAGAAACATAAAATTTATCAGATATTACTTTTCGGTTTTAAGGGCAAAGATTCACTCACTTTCAGGAAAATGATTTAACAATAGCGCAACTTTGAGATGCGATGTGCGACGAAGCGTTGTTATGAAGTTGCATCACAATTTAAATGCGTATTTCCTACTTGAAATATTATTTTTGCAAGCCTCCAAGTATGGATTTTGAGTTTATCATTTTCCACGAAGTAAACCTCATGTATACTTCATTAATAAACTTCATTGTCGCTACCAAGAGTGTAAATATGTCATTATTTTAGCCGTAACCTTTAGCTTAACGAAACTCAAGCAAAGCACTCAAAAGGCGGAAACTGTACTTCTAACTTGAACACAAATAGAGTACATATGACAATCGTGGATTTATTCTCTCGCCTGCTGAAAATTTTTAAATAAAATTGTTCAAAAGACGGTAGACGGTACCTCACATTAGGATATTAACAGAATGAACGTGATCACCATGGTTAATTCTGTAACCTAACGAAAAACCTCACGTAATACCTTAAAAAAAGAGGGAACTTCTTTCTGTTACCTACAGAGCGCAGATGATCATTTGGTGGTCGACTTTATTAACCAGATGTAGAAATTTAATGAACTGCTTAAAAAATTGCATGATGGTAATTCGCGTTAGATACCAAGTACTGTTCTGTTACCGAGACCTCATTCAGATACAGCCAAAAGCTCACAATCTGGGAAAACATTAGAAGCATAAAAATAATCGCCAAAATGTTTATGATACAGTTAAGTTGAAGAAACATCCATGGGAAAAAATACCATGACAGATATTCGCAACAACGAACAAATAATCATTACGTCTTTAGAATTTGTATTCTCGTTGCCAGTTTGAAAACACATTCCTTTATTTCATTTTAAAAGTAAACATTGTAACGATTTTAAAATTAAACATTGGCAACTGCATGTGAACAGGTCTCTTGGCGAGTTTAGCGAAATATTTGACGATGACTCTCATCGCAATAAAAGAACAATACCCAATTTAGTGCACATGATAATCGTGGCTGAATCCAGTAACGACGAAATATCTCAAATGAATTTCTCATAAAACGGAAGTTCGTCATGTATATCAACGAAATACATATGATCTTCATGGTTGAAGTACGGAACCTGATGAAAATGGTCAAATGAATTTCTGAAAAAAAGTGTCAGACACTACTTCGAATTTGGATATCAATAGAGTGCATATCTGCCCATAGTGGTTTAATTCATCAGCTTGACGAAAAAAAACTCAAAGTAATTTCTGGTAAGTGGTAGAAAGAATTCCGAATTTGGTGTAGCAGAATGTATTTGATCATCGCGGTTTAATTCAACTTAAAGACAAAACTCAACTGAATTGCTGAAAATGGTACTTCGCATGTGGATATTAACAAAGTTTATAAAATTATCGTGTTCATCATCATATGGTTATCATAAAATCATTGTGGTCATCATTAAATCATCGTGGTTCATAAAATCATCGTTTCTACATGTTGTAGAAAAGCAAATGTGTTGCTCAGAAAAACGAAGCTTTATATTAAGATATTAACAGAATATATATTGTGGCTGGATTCACTAGCCTTTCTAAAAACCGAAACGAATTGCTCAAAAAAGAAAATGCGTAATCAGATATCAATGGAATGCATATGACCATCATATTCGAATTAATTAAGCTGTTGAGAAGGAGAAGCACAGTCTTTCGAATTCAGAATACTCTTTAACCGTCTTAATAATTTTAAATTGTGAGGCAGACGTGAATATGTTTGTAAAAAGTCATGTCTGTAAAAAGTATCATTTAATCATATTAAATTTAACTCAATTTAACATTAAACAAATTGAAAAGATTATTTGAATAAAATTAAATAGGATGTGAATGTCAAAGTTGTTGTTCACCAGTAATACATCGATTGATTGTTACCGACTTATAAGACAGAGGACGGAGTTTAGATGTATTATTAAAATAAATTTAAAACAATGAACACAAAGGCCATCGAAGAGCTTTTATCACTTGTGTCTTCTAGTCTCACAGTCAACGGTGGGAGACAGTGCGGTGGTTCGTGTGCTGCCAATAATTGCTAGGCCGTGTAAGTGACAAATTTTCAATAACATACGTAAAGGTAATGTAACACATAAACATTTTACGAAGAGTATGCTAAGGATATTTCTGATGTTAATAATCGAACAAATGTGAGACACAAAGAGATCTGTTCTCAAAAATGGTAGTTGATTTCATAATGATCTGAATATTCTGATTGAGCTCCTGTGCCTTTAAATTTCATTGATTAAAATAACAAACTGGGCGTAACTGCTAATCATTTGTTTTCAGCCCAAGAGCTGGTGGGTCCAAAGTATAGAAGCCAAGTGTCTGTTCTGAGCCAATCTGCCCGCAGCATGGGTCTCGTGTTTTTATCCATCATGGCCTTCCTGGTGCGGGACTGGGCTCACATTGCCCTGGTCACTACTCTTCCCTTCTTCGCTTTCTTCTTGTATTGGTGGTAAGTATCTCTGCAACGAGTTTGACAACATTCTTGTGGCTTCCACAGTTCGAATTCAACTTTAAACCTGGAGAATTTTTGAGAATCGGGGAAACAATGTCTTCAAAATATTATTTATAGAGGCTAGAAGAACTTCCTACCAACATACTTATAACTTCCTACTTAAGTTGCTACTGTTACCAAATCTTTTCACAAACATTGTTCAAAAAACAAATAACCACAGAAATAAATAAGAAAACACGAGCGGACAAGCGGCCAGAAAGGTCAAGACAAGCGGTCATCTGGCGGTTTGTCCTCTTGTGTTTTCCCATGAGCTCCCAGATGAGCGTCCTGGCATTGAATAATAAGACTATCTCTAGTCTGATAAAATAAACCGATGTATATGAAGCTGAAACCGCCACCAGTAGGGCCGAAAAGAATAAACCACAGTAACTCTTTTCGCGATAAGGCAGTCTGTTTTTGGTGCTATCAACTGCTTTGTTTTCATAGTCTTTACATTTTATTGAACATTACTTTTTCTAAATCGCAGACAAATTTATGGGATGCGTACTGTTTTTAAAGAAGAATAAAAAATTTATTAAAAGATATATATATATATGGATGACATACATTATTATTATTGTTAATTTTCTTCAATATTATCATCCGCTATCCTATCGTTATTAGTGCACGTTATTATTCATTGCTTAGGAAAAATTACTTATCAAACTGCATACATTAAATCTGAAAATTTTTGTTGTCAATAGAAAACATTAAATATTTTTAAGAAGTTAAGTAAATGCAAAATCATAGTATCCTTATATCCCTGACGCCATTAGTATATTTTGTAAATAATGGCTAGACGGGACTGCAGTTGGAAAGACAATGGTGTGGAACTTGACTATGGCAGTTTATAAAAAGGGAAGGTGTTTGCTTGCACGAAATACAAAAATGTTTCATACCTCTGAATATTCCTGCAAAATGACACAAGCAGAATACTAGTCAGCCTATCGGACATTGCTATTATAAATAATAAATCTTCAGAAAATAATTCCTTACCTTGTAAGGTTTTAGTTAAACTAACCAAGTTTATTTTAATTTAAATCTTTTCTATCTCCTGTCTGCTTCAACTTCCTGTCAGAAGAAGCGCGCGTTTTTAGCTTATGCTAATTTTTGAAGTTCAGCCAAGCACTATTTAAGACAGAGGTAGAAACCTCTCGGTGTGTGAGAGCTTTGCCTCAGATCACGGTCACGCTGCTCAACGTTCGCCTGACCAGCTAGCAGTTTAAATTTATAAGCCATAGTGCTTACTACGTGATTGCTTTGTAAAATAAATTAAAGTGCGGTAGTATTTAGTATACCTTGCTACGCACCCTTTTCGGTAGAGGCCAATCTCCGCGAATTGCTCTGCGAAGCAAAGTTTAATTTAAGTTATATTTTAATTTATTTAAATTTATTTGATTGTTAAGTTCGACCAAAGTTTGGTCTGTTACGTTCTGTATCTCTCCCGAATTGGGAGGTTTGTATTTAATAGTGATTGAATAAAAGAGGATTTCAAATCCCTTCACGTGCAGTTATTCTCCAGCCCAGCAGTTACATCAGAACATAGCGTACCTTCCGCTCCCTGTTCCAGTTCAGGACTTAGAACGTAAGGATAAGAACCCTATCACAGAATTTACCATGTTCTCAAAGAATACACACAGAATGCTAAGTCCTGATAACCTTTATACAGCATAATTCAAACTGACAGACACGATTTCAATTATGTACATGTATAAATTTTTAAGCACATTCGAACCTCCTCATCTCGTGTCTCTTAGTATGTCGAGCACAATTTTCAATATTTAATTTAGCGTCTTCCCACATCTATTTCGAAATGTCTTTTTGAAACGTTTTTTAATTCAATTAACCAGAATATCGAATTAGTAGACTATAAGATATGCTCTCCTCCCTTTCTGTATGCCATTATCCCTGTTTCGTGGTGTAATGGTAGCATACTCGGCGCTTGTTCAAGAGGTCCAGGTTCGAGTACCGGCGAGGGCACTGCTCATTTTTCATGTTTCCTGCTTCAACAAAACCCTAATGACTCTACAGTCACGCCCGAACTAAGAAATGTGGTGGATGAGGATTTTTCACCACCAGGATTTGGTGATTGGTTCCCTTAATCCCCAGTCGTCTTTTAAAAGGGGGAGTACATAAGGTATTTTCTGCCTCCTTTCTGCATGCCTTTATGCTGTAAAAGTAGTACACTCGACGCGTATTCAAGAGGTCCAGGTTCGAGTTCCAACGACGACAGGGCACATTTCTCACGTGTTCCTGCTTCAAAATAACCCAGTGACTTTACAAGATGAATCTCTGCTTCTCGTTTCCTGGATAATCTTAAATAGTCCCCAGAATCCTGAAGGCTTGACCATCTATAGTTCACAGTCCCATAGGCTTTCCAGCGAGGAAGCGGATGATTCTTTGCTTATATTGATGTATTTTAAAAACAAGGCATCCAATCACTCTCCTATAATAGTGTTCCGTTTGAAAAAAAATTTATGACCTCTAGCCTTTAAACACAACGATCGTCAATTAAAGAAATATTGCAATTTCTGCAATATCTTTTTTCATGGAAATCAACTCACAAGACTTAAAAAATGTCAAAATTTTTCAGGAATAAAATGCCAGAAGAGTATGAGAAAACTGAATTACAGGAACATTTTAAAAATGTGACGATTGGAGCAGCAACATTTGTCAACGTTATGTCTGCAGTCTGGAGCTATCTGAAAACACTGCCTTTGTAATATTTGCCTCTATTAAGTCTTGACAGAGCATTATACAGCACCTAAAATACTCAAATATGCACGAGAGTTTTATTGATGTTTTATTTTTGATAAGTTGTATTAAAGGTTTTAAATTATTAAAATTATTAAAGGTTATTAAAGGTATTAAAGGTTTATCATTTATTTGAATTTGCAACTTTAATTAACCTATAAAGACAGTATGTTTTAGGTTATAAACTTATTTTTTTCAATGTTTCTCCTTTCAAAAATGTAACTATTAGAGAAACAGCATTTATTAACACTACGTCTGCAGTCTGGAGCTATCTGAAAACACTGCAATTGCAATATTTGCCTCAACAAAGTCTTTACAGAATATTACACAGCAACTAAAAACACTCAAACAGGCACGAAATTTTATAAATGTGTTATTTTCTATAAGTTTTATTAAAAGTTTTAAATATCCATCATTTATTTGAATTTGTAATTTTAATTAACCTCTATAAGATAGTATGTTTTATATTATAAAATTATTTTTTTAATGCTGTTCCATTTTTAAGTTTGCACTCATTTGGTTTCCTCTACACTTCATCAAAAATTAAAATATTATTATCTTATTAAGGTTTTATCTCGAATATTGTTTCATTCTTCGAAATTCGATATATACATCAAATATTTTTTTCGACTGTACGTCAAATAAGAAATGATTCTTAAAAATTTTACAAGGTCAGCGAAATGCTGATTATATTTTCTTTCAGGCTTGCTGTTGAAAATGTTAAGAAAGGATAGGATGCAGCAAGAGCTAAAAAATTGGCCATACTTATTGTGGAATTCAAGGAACTAAGTTGAAAATTATGCAACTAAATCAAAAGTTTTGAAATTCTGCACTCAAAAAAGCCAAGAAAGAATATGTAATGGGGAAAATATGCAAGTAAATACACCATGAGAAGCATAAATCATTCTAGCTTTGTGTAATATTTTGTGAACTTTTCGGTTCAAGACTCCTTTTGCTTGCCGTTTAGATTCATAAGGCTTTGAAATTCAACAAGGTAGCCTATAAATAAGTGATTGGTTTTCTGCATTTTGCGGCCTTTTATTGAAATGCATCTTAGCAAGGCTTTAGAACAAACCAAACTATAAACTGATGAAAACATATATGGGATTTTAGTTACTATTGTAAGCAGGTGTCAGGAAATAAAAGAAGTAAACGAGAAAGACATTTTGAGAAATACATAAGAATGTTTGTCGGTACATAAATGGTCACCGGTACATAAATGGTCGCTACATAAAATGTAAAGAATATCGTAGCATAATATTGCAAAAGAAATTTAATCAAAAAATAAATACCTGAATGTTTCACTCATTTTCTAATTTTATTTATTTTTACTGTGCATGATATTCGCTAATTTTATATTTTATAGGTTTGGTGTCAATTATATTTTTTTAGCAAAATTTAAAGCATTTGATAATAATCAACAGAAATCGGTGTAGCGAGAATTAATCTGTAGAATCATAATCTCGAACGTTAAATAGAACTTTATTTCTCAAGTGCGGAGTGTAAATGACGATAATGAAACATATGCTTACGTAAAAGCACTAGAAAGAAATAGTAAAACGTTCAGGCAAAAATGTAAAAATGGGTAGCGTAGCTCCATTTCCTGGCTTAAAGCTCAACTACAAATGAAAATTGACTGAAAAACCTGATGATAAAGAAGGCTTGAAACTGGGATAAACATCCAGAATAGAAAGATTTTTACTCATATGTAACATCACCAATGTATATATTTCTCCAGCGGATGGCGTTTTCCTTATTTTCAGTTGCAGAGAACCGAGAAACTATGATATTGTTTCACCAAAAATAATGGGTAATGAAGAATTTATGAGTTTCGTTTTACTAAGAAAAGTTCCAATGCTCTTTAATGCTAACTTTTAAGGTTGTTCTTGCTTGGCCAGTTTCAATTAAACTATACTGGCATGAGTAAAAATTTTAAATGCTTGATTTTTGTTTTTACGTCGGACCCCATTATGTTTTGCCATTTTTTGTTCCACTACTAAAGAAAATAAGTTCTATTTAACATTCAAAACTATAGTATTGCAAATTAATTCACATCGCATGGATTGCTGATGTTTATTATGAATTTAGTCTTTTGGTTACATATAAAAAAAATTGCATTTTACCTCCCACTCGCTATCTCTGAATAAATTAAAAGACCTTTAACAAATTATTTACTGTGAACTTTAATTTGTTTTTATTTGATTATGCCAAATCAAAAAATTTTATCATCACCTGCAGTATATTATTTAACCATTTAATAAAAACACAAATTTAACTTTTAGTACGAGTTATTTTCTATCAAAAAAAGCATTTATACTTAGAACGTTTTTCTCTGCTTAGTCACATAAATACAAATTAAAAATATATATTTTAGATTAAAGCTAAAGCTTTGCTTTATAAAATATATTCTCATGAAACTTATGCAGCAACAAAAATATTAGATTGTTCAGTTTTTAAAAGAAAACGACCAGACCCCATTAACAAAACCAAGTTTTTAATGCTATTTTTCAGCTTTTGAGAAAATGAAGAAATTATCAACAAATTACCGAATACAATGATTTACGAACTACTGTTATGAAACATTAAATAAAATATTTATAAACTATTCATCTTCACTATGCTTATACATTCTGTTTATTAAATGCTTTTATGGCTATACCTATATTAACAAGTATAACTGTACCGTTTTTCTGGATTTCAGTAACCTCAAAATGCAGCGTCAAACTTATTATTACTGACAATTTTTATCTTCAAATAAAAATATCCGAAATTTTAAATCAACCATTTAATATATATTCATTATTCAGTTAAATTATAAATTAATCAGATTAAATAATAGTAATTAATTATATTAAAAACATATTAATGTAGAACATTAAATTCTACATTAATGGGTTTTTAGGCAAAAGAGACACCTTAGACTGAGATGTATGTTTTGAATAAAACTCCATCGAACTCCAGGTTTTCAAATATATGCCTCTCTTCTACAGAAGCAAAAACAGTTTGTGAATCTACCTTTATATTTTTTTCTACTTTTAGCAGATTAATTCAATTATAAAGTATCTTCAGTATTTATCCACGAGTTCGAAATTTAAGGGCGAAACCTTTTTTACCGCTTGTACAGAAATGCATGCGAATGTAGTCCACTGTATAGCAAGATATAATAACGGACAATCGTTTGGAATTAAAAATGAAAGGAATCATAGTAAATCTTTTATAGAAAATCGACATATAAATTTTGGGCATGTATGCAGTCTGTTTAAAAAGTACTTATCAATGTCTAAGCAATATTACTTTTATTAACCCACCAAGTTGCCAAGAGTTTTGATAAGAAATCCCGAATTACCCAAAACTGCCATGAGAAAGAGATTTTTTCTTCACTAATGCCAAAATGCCACTGATATTTTATACTTGATTTTATGGATTTTTAACATATTGCCTTAATTTCTTGGACTTATTTCAAGATGCCTCTATATAAGTTTCTTAATGTGGACTTTTAACATATTGCCTTAATTTCTTGACCATATTTCAAGATGCACGTACATAACTTTCTTAAAATGGTTACAAAACATATTCTAGGTCATATACATACGGCCTGGCCGGGAAGAGGACTGGAGAGTATATACGTCTCAAGCAATGATGCTACTTAATAAATTAATGAAGACGTTTGATGCATAAATTAGCCAAAAATAGCGAACAAATTATCACTGGTAAATGAAAATTATATTTTATACTAAGGAATATGTACACTTCGAAGTGTGGTGCTACAAAATAACCAAATAAAGAAATTCAAATTAAAAATTTGCTCAAGTAAGACATTATCACTGTTTTGGAGCCTACTTCTACTTCATGCATAGCCTTACTGTTGCGGAAAACAAAATAGGAAGTGTAATGCTTCATGCGGAAACTCGTATACGTGGTCGAAAGAAAGGAGATGGACACATAAGACAGGAACTAGGTAAAATACAAGCAATCGCGGAGAGAGTTACACAAACACTTCCGGAAGATTCTAAGAAATTCCGATTTTGGGTGAATTAATGAGAAAAGTAACTTTAGCCTTCGAAAAAAGTGAAAACATAAATACCTGGGTTACCATAGCAAAGATAGATTTTATACTCTCTGTCTTCAGTGTAAACGGAAGTCGGGATGATCCTTTCGATAGGGCCACTCTTGTATTATCTGACAGACCAAAAACGGAAGTCGGGACGGGACGATCCTTTCGATGGGGCCACTCTTGTAATATCTGACAGACCAAAAACAGGATAATGTACTACGACGTTTATGCTAACTAATAAATTAAATAAAAATATTTCGAAGCAGGTTATGCAAAGTATAATATGCCTATATATATTATATGGGTTGCGGGAGAAGATATCTAGGTAATTCAGTGTCTGTAATTCACAAAACATTCTCAAATCTTCAATACAATATCAAGTAATTCCTGTTGTTTCCCAAGTTACACTTGCTATGACACTGCTTACGTTGCCCTACCAACTCTCGCTGCTTTCTGATGAACTGCATTTGTAAAGTTGTAAATATCAGACAAGGTGGAAATAAAAACTTGAATTTTCAATTATCTCCAAAAAACGTCAATGCAGAAACTTCTGGGGAATGGAATTAGGACCACTACGGTATGTCACAACGGAGAGAGAAGTTGCCTATCAAATGAAGAGAATAAAATATTTATGGGGGTATTTGAAAGTTCATGTTTTGTTTCCTGCCTATCTGACACTAGCTTTCTTAAATATAGAATATGTCAAGTAGGTACAAATACTTCGTTGGAATTTTATGTCCCATCGTGGAAAATGTACTTGGGAAATGACAATGCCTTGTTAAAGGTCATTACTAAGACGTTACACTGAAGAAGTGGCTCCAGGTTTTAAATCCATGACTTACTTAATAGTGTTCATTTGAATTTAGTGCTATGTACAAAAAATACTCTTCCGTGCTATGAAAACGGGTATTTTTTAATATCCAACAGTATACAATTAACATAAATTTTAGCATGTTATATATACAGCATACTGTAGAATTATTAGCAAACATCCAACATTAGATTTCAAAGACCTAGTATTATTAATAGTCAAAGCATAATTTTTATGGAATCACATTACATATGTCTGTGGTAAAATGTGATTAGAATGTATTCCTTCAAGCATATGCAATAATCCAGCAGTTGGTCAGGGTATTTCCAGAGTCACCTGATTGGCTGAAGGACAAAGGAAGATACGAGGAGATAGGCAGGATCTTCGAAGTGATAGCCCAAGCGAACGGACGGCAGTTGACTCCAGAATATATCATCAACATGAAGGTAAGTCGCATCACTCTATTTTGATTTTTTAAAATAATGTGTCGTATATAAGACCCTATTTAACAAGTATTAACTATTAACCAGTATTTGTAGTAATAACTGGGTTTACGAAGTAAATGCGAACAGACAACTGGTTCAATTAGTAAAGTAAGTTCTGTGTAACTCGAAAATGCTCAGTTTTTGATTACCATTCAAATAGATGTGGTTTTTTTTTATTGCTTTGTTCAACCTGTTCCCAAAAATTACTTGTAAATTGATTTCATTTCAAAGGTAATAAAATATTACGTAGTCACCTTCGATGTAACATTCTATAAAAATTTACACAGTTGCTCCACCAGCATTCCATACATCTCTAGAAAGTACTGGTAGAATGCTGCTTATAACATCTGTCATAGACTGAAAGTCGCGTTGTTTAATTAGCTTGATATGTCTGAAAATGTTGATTCCATAAAGATATTTTGTTTTAAAAAGGGCAAAAGGCCGAATGGTTGAAAGAGTCTGCCTCCAAACACAAGCTGTGCTGTCCTGCATTGTGTAACTTTATGCATTTCTTCTACAGTGAATATGTTAACGCCTTTTAATATTCAGGTTCAATTTTCACTAAATTATTGCACGCGATATAGCTTTTCCGAATACCTTTTGAACAGAAGACTATTATACGAACCGAGAATTTATTTAACAGAGAAATTCATAAGAAAGATATTTCATATTTCATCTCTCAGTGTTTTGAGAATTAAATACAGATGAAACTTATAATCAAAAATATACTGAAAGATAAAACAACGCGACTGTCAGTCAATAGCTGCCAAAAGGTTGTAAATATGAAAATATAAATATGGTATTTGATGCAGCTCAATTTTACGACTTTCCGAATTTTAAAATGTGATTTTTTGTCAAATTTTTCAATGTCAGATTTTGGATAATAACTGCCCGTTGCAGAAGTTTGAGTCTCAGAACTCATTGGAGGATGTGTACGTATAACAAGACGTCTCCGTAAATTCGGGACACGTGACGACGAGCAATGAGCAAGATTATATCATTGCAAATGTTTAATGGCTTCAGTGCCTAAAGCCAGCATTTTAAAATAGAGAAATGAATTTGCAATAACAGTTAACTGAGGCTTGCGTCATCTGACATTCTGTAGATCTATCCAATGCAATGTCTTCTTGGTTTAAAAATACCAGTTCGCTATTTCAGTTTCGTTTATCAGTGCTTGTTGAATGATATCGTGTGCTGATCACTCTCCAGATGTAAAAAATGACTACTAAAACTTGCTATGGCGGTCTCTTGCGTTGATGTCCAATTTTTGTATTATGCAACGGTTTATTTTTTGTTTGAATACTGCAGGCTCCCGAAGGCTATTTGCTTAACAGAAAGGATGCTTTCGTTGCAGACTTTCTGCGGATAACTGATCTTTACACTGAACATGGTGGAAATCCCGAAAACTCAGTTATATTGGATTTCAATTCTATCCCGCTTATCGGAATCCGATCTCAGATCTAACTGCCAATGTTTAGCGGTTTTAACTACTAGAGTAATGGGCCTTAAGCTATTTTCTCAGGAAATGCCCTCGTGTTAAAAATATTTGTATTCACGCTTCAAGAGTTTGAGAAGACACTATTTATCATTATTATAAAAGAAAATATTTTTAATACACTTTAAAATGAATTTTGTTGGATTTTCTTAGTAGTTCTCAAATAATTGAATAAAAAATGTTGTTTTCCTAGTCGAAGAGAAATCGATTTATGATTATTAATCAATATTCAGTTATTTATAATGAAATAATGAAAATATCGATAATGTTTTCACTAAAACTCGATAATGTTTCCACGAAGAAGTGACATTTTCATATAAAAAGTAAAAGTTTAGGGTAAAGCCTTTACACTATTTATTCTCTTCCTCCAATTAAACGTCTAGACACATTTAATTCCAGTAGTACAAGATAATAATGCATAGTCTTTCTCTATTTTTACTGATGTTTTAAGGGTATATCTTGTCAGGAAAGACTTAATGTTTTCTAAGGATATTATTTCTAGTAAGTTTTAAAATACATGTTATTGCCTAGAAACTGTTATAATTACCACATAAATTTTTGAAAATAGCTCCTGGATTCTAGAAGGTATAATTTCTTCACAGGTCATAATTATTGGATAATTATGACCTGTGAAGAGTCAGTGCTATTTATACAGCAAGAATTCATGCAATTGAATTACGGTAAGAATTCGTGAACACTTTGAATGCAATGAAGTTGCAACGCTCTGCTAAGACTACTGAGGTACTTCGTTCACACGACGGTTTCAGAGTCATAACAGGTTTAAGACGAGCTTTGTTGTTAATAACTAGACTTTGTTACTTCACAAAAACTTGTAGAGACATTAGGTTATTACGAAGCAGGAGACATGAAAAATGAGCAACGCCTTCGCCGGGAATCGAACCACGGACCTCTCGGTTACGCGTCGAGCATGCAGACCACTACACCACGAAGGCATGCCAAGAAGGCGGGAGAAATACCTTATATACTCCCCCCTTTTAAAGGGCGACTGGGGTTTTGGGGACCCAGTCGCCAAACCGCGGTGGTGGAGAATCATCATCCACCACCTTTTTAGTTCGGGCGTCAGTGTAGAGACATTACATTTCGAAGCAGGAGACATGAAAAATTAGCAACACCTTCGAAGGGAATCGAACCACGGACCTCTCGGTTACGCGTCGAGCATGCAGACCACTACACCAGGAAGGCATGCGAAGAAAGCGGGAGATATACCTTATAAACTAATTTAAGGATTTTTTTTAAAGTTCTAACTTATGCCAAGTTGGTATAATAACCACAGAGAAGCAAACATCGGTCGATGGTTTTCCTGAGTCAACTGCATATTTACACATGTCTAACTTTGCCTTTCCTGATTGACTATGACTTCAAACCTGCTAACCAGGTGTGAATTGGTCTTTTATGCCTTAAAGCACAAAGCTTTATAATAAGAAAACCGTCATCTGAACGAAGCATAAGGCTAAATATGCCAGGGCTACCTGCTTATGGATGAGTACCCTCGCGGAGAATGTTTCCAAAAAACAAGCTTTTTTCACTTTTCCTCAGCGAAAACTAAAGAAACAATAGTCTTCGAGCCTGTTCTCAAAGATTCAAACTCTAGATTAGCAGAGATTCAGCCCCTACCGATACTCAGTGATCGCTTGCACTGAGTACAATGAAGTTTTTTTTCGTTCTTAGGAGCACTCTGTCATTTGTAGTCCCAACTAAGATCAACTGAAAACGATAAAGTAACTGCAAAACCAAAAACGTACAGATTCTATCAACCTAATGGTCTTAGAAAATTAATCCTTTTGACCAATGTGGATTTATGGGGTTAGCGAAAGTTGCAATAGCGAGAGGCCCTGCATTTTAAAACTGCCTCAAACTATGAGTAAATTCAAGGAAACAATAAACTCCCCCCTGTGTCTGAAGAAGATGGGTCCCTGCAGTTCAGGTGAAGTTGATGCGTAGTATTATTTCACAATCTATTCTTGACGGGAAATGCGGTGTTAACTGTTTTAAGCACCTAAAATGTTTTAATTTAAATGTTCGCGTCTGAAAACAAATGAGAAAAATATTTTTTTCTCCATAGAGGCGGTTTCGAATCGAAGCATCTCTGCTCGAAGAAAGGAGGAAAAATGGAACCGAAACTCGTTACACATTATGGGATCTATTCGGAGGACCCAATACCAGCAAGAAAACCACTGCCATCATCTTCATCTGGTAAGATATCAATAGATTCTACTTCACTCATAGCTCACTCTAACTGCCACTGATTTTATAAATCTCTTGTTACTACGTATGCTGCTATGAAATACAAACAAGGTTTGTTTATGCACTCAGTTACTTTCAACATTTCTTAGAATTCTGTTGATCGATTTATGTTATATTCCTCGGAGTTCCCTTAGAAGTAGTGTCCTGTTAAAAAGATTATACACATCTTTAACAGACGTACCACTCTAGAAGTAATATTTCCGCTTGCTTCCTTAATCAGAGTCTCAAATCATAACCGTAATTAATAAGTCCTGCCTCAGACTAAAATTTACTGCAACTTCATGAAGTTCGATTTCTTCATGATAAGAAATGGTCTGCTCAAAGTTTTTAGACTTTTGCATTGGGATGATATTGTGAAAGTTTCTATATTTTTAAACAGCGGTCCACTTGCCGAAAGTTTCGATACTTTATGGTGAGATACCATTATAAAATCCAATATATCTTCTCTCAGCAGCGTAGGCGAACGTCAACTCGAAAATCTCACTCGCTGGGTGCAGGGTGTTTCCGGTTCTCAGAATTCATTCTTATTGACTAAATTAGCAACAACGCCATACTACGAGCAACAACCTGTTTTCCTTAGGAATGGAATGTATCTTTCAAAATAATGAGGAAAATTATTTATTGCAGCTAGTAGGAGTCTGTGACCCGCCTTAAGCATAAATGCGGCACAATGTAGAGGCTACTTAGGATCGGCATCACCTGTGCCGGCAAAGTTTCGATGATAGCAACTCAAACATCGATTTCGATTCTATGCCAGTTTCGATCCTATGCGAGCAACCTACAAACTAATATTTTCATAATATTTTTACATTCTTCATTATGCGCTATTACTGGCTATGTACTTTCTGATTTCTTTGTTAATAACTACTTATCCGGTATCGACTATTGTAGATCCTGAACGGTTCGGTGGTGTGTCTTTGTTAGGCCGATATCGATCCCATGCAGTTTCGATGTCCGTGTGTCATCTCTAACTCATCCTTCAATGTCTTGGCTGGCATTATGCCGCTATATCTTCAAGCAATTCAGGAGACTACTTACTCTTCACTCTTGTAACTCAGAAAAAGCATCAGCTTCAAGAATTGCATCTATTCTGCAAATGATTACGAACAACGCTTTCCTCCATAGAAAAGACATCCAGCCGATCCCCATACCAAAATAAAAATCAAATGAACATTGACTCAAGAAACAAAGGAATTGAAGCTTACACTGATCGATCAAAAATCGAAGGAAACGTCGGATATGCAGCATTCTTTCTAATGCAACAACATCTGAACTCTGAAATGAAATAAAAAAGGTCCTTAAACAACTCCAATAGATACATCAAGTGGAACTCTCAGCAATAAAATCTGCGATCAACATTGTGTCAATAGACAATTTCTCCAATATATCCATTAAATCAGACAACCAAGCAGCCATACCTTTCATCCGAAATCCAGACAATCGTTCTCATCTTGCTGATGAAATTAATGAAATCTCTAAATATCTCAATACTGAAATAACCAGAACTTGGATCAAAGAGCACAGCGGCAATGCTGGCATAGATATCAAGTACAGATAGATATACGATCTGGCAAAAGCAGCAGCTCTTTCCCAAGAAGGTGAGTTCCTCAACATCAAGCTTCCGAAATCGCAACTACGACAAATTCTAAACAAATATCTAAGCCACGAGCGGCAAGAAGAGTGGAATAATACTAAAAATGGCAAGCGCACTCACCAGTTCTTGCCAAAAATCGGCACAGAAATCAGTCGTAACTTATTACCTCACCGGTCATTGCTCATATTCAGATTATTTCTCAAAAGGTCTCTCTAAAAAGGAGAGTCAAAGGAGATGCAGTCTATTTCTTAGTCTTCTGCCCTCTTACAAATGCCCTACACATTCGGAAATCCACCAAGCTAGATCTTAATCTTAAAAGGCTGGTGATATTTCTACGTCTCCTATATACAAAAATTATGAAAGTACACCAAAAGCTCAATACTCTAGGACTGGGCCTGTGCCAAGTCACACCTTAAGACCGAAAAATGAAAAAGCGAAAACAGCAATGTGTAGGCTACACCCCAATAATTGAATTCAAGCAACGTTGACAATTTCCATAATGCTTCAAAACACCAAACTTACTAAGCTGAGACCATGAACTTTATTTATGAACTCTGGACTGAAAGATCTGAGCTGAGTACAGTCTTACCTGTAACACATATTCTCACGTAACAAGAATCAGACTCTCAATAGATTAACAAAATCAAATCCCATATGTTTATCTACTTACAAAAAATGCAAAATTTCCAGTGCAACGGTCTCCAAAATATCTACTCTACTGTATTTACGTAATCCAATATTTAATGTAACGGTTTATGTTATTTCTATAACTTTTCCTAAATTTATGTTATTATCCTCTTATGTTTAAATGTAACGACTCCAATGTATAAATCCAGTCTTACTTAGAAATACCACGGCCTTTATTCCTCAGACTGACCATGTAAACTACGCATCTATTCCCTCAAGCGAAATTTTATCTTAAGATTAGAAATTCTGCCTTTTTAGAAAATTTCTTTGTAGGAATTAATTAGCTTTCGTTGAATTCTCCAGAAGCTAACATATGTGCAGCAAAGGGGATTAAACATAGATGCGCAAGTAGTGATATAGTTAGTTTCTTTTGTTGTCAGTCTTCTATGAATTCAAACCTACAGATACAAGCGTAAAAATTCCATGAAGTGGGGACATTTTTATATACGCGAAGTTTATACAATATTTAGAAGCAGCCAAAAAAGGATTATGCCCATTAAGTATTATTTATGTGATAAAACATCATGCATTCTTAAAAAGGATACTGAAAATACTCATAAAATTATAAATTAGATAGATTATAAATTAAATGCATTTAGCATTACACTGTAGGAAGCATAAAGTGTTTCTGGAGTTAGAAAAGCAAAAAAATCACCGTCACTTCGTTATAATTCTATCCACGAATCATCTGTTTTCTAGCAGCACAAGTTAATTAATTGTATTCCGAAAGCACATTCGGAGAAATAGTATAATTCTTTGAATTCTCCCCTATTTATTGAACGACAAGAGAGAGCCACAACAACCAGTTGATCAGTTGATATAGCGGGCAAGGAGCCATCGTCCATCCTATTTTATTTCGGGCGCCATTGTCAGGATAATTAATTGTTTTTAAACCAGGAAAACATAAAAATTCCACAATCGGGATTCGAAGCACGGATCTTCCACTTGCTATCCGAAAGTACTAGCCACTTACACAACGAGAGCACATGAGGGAAAATGAGATAAGTTCCATTTAGATATTAAAATTGTTAAACGACTCATACGGAGAAAATTATAATCCACGTCAGAAATATTTTTTATTATTTGTAATAATATTGCAAACGCACTTGAAAACTACCATTTGGGCATTCCATAAATTAAATATGCTTCAAATAATATAACTTAGATACTGAATATGTAATTTAAAAAATTTAAGAAAACTGTAAAAACTATGAAATGTAAGAAAATTTATGAAATTTAAGAAAAATTGGGAAAAGGGATTTTGAAATCATTCGCTTTGCTGAGGATATGCTTTTCGAACGAAAAACTTTTTCTAAACTACGACATCCTTTCTTACTTATATAAAAAGATAATTGCAATGTAAAAACAGTAATTATTAAACTATATTTGTGAGTTATTATTAAACGTTAATAAAATGAAATAATTTCACCATTTCGGAAAATGAAGACTTTATTTTAATTCAAGTACGATGTATATATTGCATATTACCTATATTAATTAACACCTTGATTGCTGTGTACGCCATTGATAATTGACAGCGACCTCTCTTTTCGGAGCCGTGTACATCGAATGTGATTCTCAGGTTTTGAAGTCGTGTGAGTCACCGATGCTTCACAAAAATATAGATTCTTACGGTTAAAAATCATTTCTACGGCCTCAGAAACTTGATCCATATTCTTGGCTTCCGGCTTTTGGGAGCTTTTGTCTATAATTTGTTTTATAAATTTAATACATATTTTGCTGTAGTAACTTTAAGCAATTATTATTTATACGGAAGTTAACCTAGGTATTGAATTGATTTTACGATAAATGAGACAACAAAACACTACCCCGATGTTGCTGTGGCAGTCAACGTGTTAAATGCTGAATAAAAACACGTTTGGTAAAGAGTAAAGAGTGTCTTTCTTACAGGAATTTCAATTAACACATTATTTCTTACGTTAAGTCTTCCCTGGAATTTCACTGTTTCATAAATTTTACTAGATTACGTTAATAAAGTGTGTTTTGAGTAGAAGCCAGAGAGTTGACAATAATCCACAGTGGTGAAACTCTTTTGTTACTCCCTGTATTTAAGCATTGTTCTGGTAAGCTGGCAGGTATCTCTTATTAAAACAGTTTGTAGTCGTGGAACAGGCGAGAGACGTTTGTAGGTTTTCATTTTGAATTTTGATTTGTAAATACCTTTAATTATTCCTGACTATTCAGGACTCACTTAAGTGGCAGTTAAGAACGCTTTAATTCCTCTACTTCTAGCTGAAAGAATTTAGAAGAAAGTGTTTCTACTTTGACCATTTTACGCTGTTGTTGCTACTTTTGCCATCCTAGGTTTGAAGGTAAAAACGTAATAATAACTCGTCCAACAGTCTGAGAACATTTAGTTAGTGTTTACACTAGGTGAAATTGAGTGTATTTTAACATATTTAAAGAACCAGAATTACTTTGGAATGATTCATATAACTTCAATATTAATGCATCTTCAGCAGCTTTGGAAAACAATCTAGTGATGTTTAAGTGTCAACTCTCTTAGTTAGTTACACGTTCATACAAACAAATATCTGCATCTTAAACACAGTCTCTTTAAATGTAAATTATATTTAAAATAAAGAACCTTTATGTGGTAAACACGCTTCCATTCTTCAAGCTCTTAATGGTTTCTTTAATGCTTAGAACAGAATTCGCAAACCTACAAAACACAGACACAATGCACTTTTCTTAATGGATTGAACTACTTGTGTCTTCTTCTTCTTCTGGGTCTCGGCCAAATCAAGGATGTCCTCCTCGTTTATTATGGACAAACCTTGAACCGTCTTCTAACACCGCAGCTCGGAATAAATTGCGCGATGTAGGTCAGGTCAGATCATAAATAATGATATTGTGAACGAGCTGTTAAAGTGACACTAGGGATTATGATATTAAATGCCACAAAGAAGCTAGGGTGTCTTGGTGAGAAACGAAGGGTTATAACAAAAGTACGCATTATATTGCGCTATGAACATGCATAGCAATTACACTAACGCACATATTCTTCGCAAAAATTAAAACCCCACAAAATCTAATTGCAAAAACTAAAGATTCTATGAGTTAATGAAACGCCTTTTATGGCAACTGAATGTACTCGAAAATGAAAGCAAAGGCTCATATTATCAAGAATTGGATTTATTATTTCTAATTCATTCAGTTTATTAAGCTATTCCAAATAAAATATCACATGTAAAGATCTTAGAAGTGGGGTATAGCAACACTCTAATGACTAGCTATACTTGCCAACGCAAGTAAAAGATGATTTTCAGGTTCTTTATTTTCACGCAGTGGCAACACATGCTTATAATAAATGCGTAGTAACGCAACATCGTGCCAAAAATTTGGAAACGCTCCGCCAGAGGTGTTTCTAATGTACGAGGCGTATTTGGAAACTAAGTACCGTTTTGAAAAAAAAATAGTAAAACAATGTTTTCGAATCCAATTTTATTTTTACATGAAAATACATGTCTTAAACTATTTTTCAACATAGTTTCCGCCAATGATCAAACACTTGTCATAGCGGGTGACCAGTTTTTGTATACCATCGTCAAAGAAACTTCCCGCCAGTTTCGATAACCACGACTCCACAGCATTTTTCGTGTCATCACGCGCTTCATCAGGAACAAGTGATAGTCGGACGGCGCCAAGTCCGGGCTGTACGGCCGGTGATCGAACTGCTCCCAATGAAACTGTCGAATTAACGATTGAGTGACACCAGCAGTATAGGGCCGAGCATTGTCATGGAGCAACACAATTCCTTTACTGAGCATTCCTCTTCGTTTGTTTTGAATACGTAATAAAAAAAAATGTATAGTGTAGATAAATAAATTTATTGCTTTTAAATCACTCAGTTTATTAAGCAATTCCAGATTGATTAAACTTCACATATAAATTGAAGAGTTTTATGGAATAGCAGTATTCTTCGATATGGTTTTATTTTTCCAAAAATATTAATCATCTTACATTTTGTTCAGTGTTAAGTGATATGGTTGTTGCTTTCGTTAAGCAATATAGATATTAAATAAATGACAGCGAATAAACTGTAGCTACTCAAAAATTTTTCTTTAAATTTAAATTTAATAAGTCTTTAATAAAGAACTTTTTAACGACAATTTTCTTAGGTCATTTCTTACAGAAGGTGATTCAGCTAAGCATGTACAAACATGTGGGAAGGGTACAATACAAAACGATAAATCGGAATCGTACAGCAATGTCGGATCCGAAACATCAACTTAAACAGTAAAGAGATTTTCCAATATTAACCTCTCGCCAAATCATATACATAGTTAAGGTACATTATAACTGAAGTGAATTAATACTTCACTTGAACAGATATTGGTGGCATTTAGGATTCATAACCCAGTTAATGTGATGTCTTTCTCGAAATATTCATTTTTACTTCCCCAATAGAGGTTTTTGTAATTATTTTTCTTAAATTTAATTAATTTTAGATTTTTCATTTATATAAAATCATTGCATAACATATTTTAGGCTCTACTTCGAGAAAAGACTAAATATATTTTGCATTTCAAAAACTCTGTCTCTTTTGTGTTATCACATCTAATTTTCTTAGCTATCATGCAATATGACTAGATCTTAATGTCCAAGCTGGCGACTTCTCGCATAGGCTTAGAGATGAACAAAACAATGAAAGGATGTCAAAAGCTACTTTTATTAATCAAAACTCTTTAACGGAAAGGGCACGGTCTTGCGTGCAGTCATCAGCACCGACTACTTGCGGTGAGAACTTAAAGGTAATTTAACAATAAATGCAAAAGATAAAAATGTTGCGCTAGATTATACGTTTTAATTAAATCTAGCAGGCTAACTTAGAAACCTACACCAGCGACAGACTAACTACACGGCTAGAATGCGTAGCCGCTACTAAGATTAACAGCTGGAGGACAAAATAGCAAACGTGTGCTTCACTAGCGAAATCAGGCTGTGTCTAATCTTTTCGTTTCTACCGTTTAAATACTTTCGTTCACCTACTTAATTTTCATACCGGCAGGAACTGCGAGGGGAAAATAAGAGAATTCAGAAAAGATACTAAAATTAAAATAATTGATTAATGAACTAAGATGAACTCTAAAGTGTTGCAGATTTTATGAACTAACTCCTCTTATTTGTTATTTTTATTTTTATTTTGTACTTTTTAGGTCAAATTTTCATTTATGTCTTTTATTTTGGCATGTGTTGGATTACTTCTCTTTAGCATGTTCTTAGATTGGGTCTACTCAAACTCAAAAGTTTTAATGGATTTTTAAGTTCTTTTGTCTTGTTTATGAATTTTGCTATTATTTTTTCAACTAGCCTCTGCATTTTCAAAGTTTGCATATAGTTTTGTTTTTGTTAATTCTGAATTTAAAAAAAAATGCACACGGGTTTGCTTTTTAATTTTGGATTTTTAGTTATGCAAATTTAGTTTTTGGCTCAGTCTGCTCAAAATATTTTTTTAATTCGTCTATTATTTTACATTTTTGTAATCCTAATTAATAATCATTTTTTCAATCCTAATTAATAATTCGTTTATGGTTTTGATGCTACAATTCTGCTTACTTTACCTTGTAAACTTTGGACTGATAGAAACATATTATACTTTTATTGTTTTTCTAAAATTATTTTAAAATTTTAAACTTTAATTTGTGCTTTGTCGATTCAGAAAGAGACTACATTATTTATTTACTTCTTTCATTGCAACAACCCCCTGATGTCCGATACGGTGAAAGATGTAAACATCATTCTTCATTTTTAGTTTTAGAATACTTTGCCCAACTGTTTACTGAAGTTTTTCACTATGCTTCTCTTTTTTTTCCTGTTGTTGTATTTACATGTATATATGGAATGCAAATGAAATCCATTTTATTTTTCATTTTATTTCATTTTCCAGAAGTAAGAAGGCAATATTTTCGGTCCGAAAGATCGATAATGAGTTTTCAATGAATAAGCATGAATTAGGATCCCCAGAACATGATTTTAGTATTTTTGAAAGGATGTCTTTCTACCCTACAGTCTGTCTGCGTGTGACGAATTTTTCGCCCACGAAACTTTTATATGAAACTTCCAAAATTCTGTTTTAACTATTTAAGCTTTCTACATTAGTGTAAAGAGTTCATTAGATTTTTTCTAAAACGGGACAATCGGAAGTAGTACTGCACAAGTAGCTCATAACAATCTTTAATGAACAACACGAAGTAGTACTCTACTTGAAGCCCATAACAGCTTTTAAGGAAAAGGTATGTTAAATTATAATCCAAAACTTTTCAATTTTAGCATTTAATACTCTTATAACGATGAGAACAACATATGAATTCAGCTAAAGTTGATGAAACAGTATTGATATTTTACATGAAGCTGTGAGTAGATTTTCTTGAAAAATGGATTACGTGATACTTTTAAAAATCAGTTATTATTATTATGGAATCAGAATATAATATATTAGATATTACAGATTATATAGTACTATATAATGTACTATCATTTATAGATAATAGATTATATACTGTCAAATATAATATTTGATATTATAGAATTAGATATTACAGATTATATAGTACTATATAATGTACTATCAATAATAGATTATATACTGTCAAATATAATATTTGATATTATAGATAGTATACTAGATTACATACTACCTATAAATAATACTAGATAATATATCTATTTCAGATAATATACAAGATTATATACTACCTATTACAGATAACAGAACAAATATTATATATTTATAATAATCAGTAGATAATTTTATTCATTTTGATAGTATTATTATGAGATATTTTGTCATAATAATGGATTACAGATTTTAGATTATGCGATAACACAAAACTTCTCAAATCTGGCTTTTAAATCTGGATTTGATTTTGAATTATATAGTACATTTATGAGCATTAAATATATTTTAGAATTATGCTAAATGCAACGAGATTAATATAATTTCAAAGAAGAGTTCTCGTTGTAAAATAATTCAATGTATTAACCTCAATTCTGAATTTTGTGTTCGTTTCACTCAATTGACGATAACTGTATGTTTGTGTCCAATCACTTTTCAAATAAAAGGTTGTTGCGACAAGATGTTATCATTGTGTATTATTTTTAAAGGAATAACATAGAAAGTATAAATGCAACGCATATAAAAAAGAATGTGCAATTAACACCGTATTGAAAATTCTAAATATATGCTGATTTTAAAGATTTTATTTTGTTATTGAATTTTATTTCACGTAAATTCGAAGACAATGGTTTATTTAATTATGGCAAATCATGCTAGAGCTATCTGCCTAAGGGGAGGGATGTCTTCGTAGAGGACTTTCTAAGAAGAATTGGCTCGTATATACGTTACAAATGGGGAAAATCACGAAAACGCCCATTCAACCAGAACGAGACAATGATGTTTTATAAATGAAACTAAACGTCAAATAAAAAGTTAGTCATCTTAGTAAGTAAATTGAACAGTGATATCATAAACCGAGAAAAGACTGAAAAAGAAATATATGGGGACACTTTTGGGAATTCTAAACTAAGTTGCTTTTAAAAATTTTGTGATTGTTTAGTCACTGATTTGTGAATTCTACCAGTGGGAGAAAAGGTTTAAATACCGACGTTCCAGTAGAGAGAGAGAGTCTGGGAAATCTCTGTGCGTTGATGAATTAGCCAATGCTTTAAGAACTGCCAAGCATGATACAACGGCTAAAAGGCCCGCTGAATTATCTCTGGGTAGGAAGATGTCGACACCTTTAGACAAACATTTTTTTTGTTCAAAAACGAGAACCAGAATTTAAACGGACAAATATTCAAAAGCTGATTGATGAAGCTTTGAAAAATTCCGACGTAGGAAGAGAATGGCAGAGACTCTATTACGATAGAAAACGCCGTGAATAAGATTTTAAAGTGGGGGATAAAGTGTTGAAAAGAAAATTCACTTTGTCTAGTGCACCTGAAAACGTCGTATCAAAATTCGCCCATAAATTTGAAGGGCCGTACATGCTACAGCAGATCGTTGGGTCTGTGATCTACTTAAAAACAGATTCTGGAGAACGAATAAAGGCTAGTCCGCATCAATTAAAAAAATATTATGAACGTAAAGATTTCGATGTCTTACATGATTTCTTCCACACCTCCGAATCAGAAGAGGTGGCTTCCCCAGGGGCAATTCTGACCCAACCGCAACTTCCACTACCCACGGAAAAGCAAATAACTAAAGAAATTACAAGTTCTCAAATCAGCAGAAGAATTCCAGAGAAAAGAATCCCTCAACGTGTGGAAGATCCAGCGAAGAAAAAATTCAAGGGTGAAAGAAACGTCCCGGCTAGAAACAAGCATCGGCGTGTTAAGACAAGGTCTCGCAGTAGACAGCCTCAGGATACATCAAGGAGGTGCCGCGCAGAAAGATTACCACAAAGAAAACCACCCGTCGGTAAAAGGTAGAAGAGGTCTGCCGAAGTTGAAGGCATAAAGCAAAAATCGAAACAACCTAAAGTTTACAGGTAAGCGTCGTCGAGTACCGATGTGCAAAGAACCAGTTTGCCGGACTGTAAAAGGAAAAGACAAGACATGCCGCCAGTGCATCCTAAAAGACCACTCATCAGAGGTGAAAAAAGAAAAAGCCAATTCCCATCAGCGGACAGGAAGCAGAGACAGAAAGTTTTCTACATGAATCAGATAGCTTGGACACAATTCTGCAATAAACAAATGGTCGAATACCAAGCTTCAAAAAACAGAGATAAGTGAACTTTTCTATAAATCTTTTCTGTTATGTAAAGTTGCATGAAAATGTTTCAAATTCGAAGTTACATTGTAAAAGCTATTGCCTCGATTGAGGACTAAAGTTATTTTAACTTTATTGGGAGAAAACACAAAGTATAGTATAGTGTAGAAATGTAATATTAATGGAAAGAAGTAGTAGTTCGGTTTGGTTTGTCGAAAGACTATTTGTTTTAAAACGCCAAAAGATTTGGCCTGATACAAGCAGCTTCGTATTAGTACTTGTTAATGAAAATTTATTTTTAGGTTCTCACTTTTGGCGAGAAAAGGATTCATTTAAGTAAAATTTTAATTTTATTCTCTATTGTCTTAAAAGTATTTTTTTGTAAAATGAGAAAATATCTGTTGCGTTAAAGTAAATGATACTTTTAATGAAGGCTCAAAGCTCAAAAGAGCCCATAGAATAAGTATTTAGTGCTAAAACCTCAAAATGTAAAGTTAATGTATTTAAATTTAATGTATTCAATTGAGTTCGCTCAAGCGAAATATTATTCAAGTCAAATCCTGCGATCTTGATCGAAAGCTTGCATATGTTCAAGCCGAATGTGGAAAAATATTTGGCATGCATGTGCTTTGTAGGACTCTTCACTGGCACTCGAGTTAACTTTCATGTTTACTAGCTGATGGAGCACTTAAAAATGAATTTAGGGTTTGTCTAAGAAGGTTGTTATGTGCTGACAAGTCGATGTGCGTTTAGGTGGAGATTTTGTCCACTATAACATGGTACACTTGCATTTTCACACCACACATTGTGGAGGGCCAAAAGGGGATTAACGTTTAAAACTCAAGCATGAATGCAATTTAATAATTGTGAATGCATAAAACACCGTAATGTGCGTAAAAACTGAGATAGCTACGCTAAATGCAAAAAGGTTAGAAACTTAATAAAAGATTGTAGTATGAAGTTGAAGCGTTATTTATTGTTAGAATCCTGTATTCATAAGTATTCCTTCCAGATGACTGAAGCCCATTTGAAAGATGATGAAGAAAAGTGGAACTGAACTATGATGTAAAATCTCCTGCTGTTATAATTTAAAATTTTTGTATTTGAATGTAAACGGAGCTCAGGTCTTGTTAGTTGTAGAATTTATCAGTTTATGGCAGGTCTTTAAGGAACATTATAAAAGTCTGTTAAATTCTGGCATGGACAAAAAATATAGGAATTTATATTTATTTTAAATAACCAGTTAAATTTAATTTTAAGTTACTTTCCTATAAGCCTTCGTTCCCCTAATTGTCAGTGCCAGAATATTTAAATTTGGTAGCGCGTAAGAAATGCAAATTCTACTAGTGGAAGAATAAGTTAAATATTGACGTTCCAGTAAGTTAGAGAGAGTCTGGGAAATCACTGTGCGTTGTTGTACGCAAGCTTCCGCTTAGCAGTTGTTGCTGGTTAGACATGGCTTAATAGCTATTACCTTGCTGCCACTAGACTGATCTACACGCTGTAGGATACAGGATTGTATAAGCTCTGTAGTTTAATTCTACTACTTATGAATATTTGAGTTTTGATTCTACTGTTTCAGTTACTGTCCAAGTAGAGGCGTAGTATATTAGCGTCAAGTTGACGCATTGTAAATAATTTAAAGAGTTTAATAAAGGGTATTTTTAACCCTTCTTCAATGCAATCACTATTTCTCCAGATTCTACACAGCACATAGACAGTAGAACCTTACAAGCTTATGCGCGACAATAGGAGATTGCCCACTTCTATCCTAATTCTTATGAAAAATCCTCGCGGAAGATAGATCCGAGAGGCTCCTATTCCTCATATCGTACGACCAGTTTCATGAATGAACTTTCAGCTTGATAGTTTAGGTGTGTGACAAACACTTGCAAAGCATCTATATCTTAGGAATTCGAAACTCGAACCCAGATTATAATAGCTGGCTTCCTTATAACTATCCTAATGTTGCATTGCTTAAAACAACAGAACTTGAATATTGCCAAAGAATGGAACGGTAATGCAAATTTGCATTGTTTATGTTAGTGAAGTAACGGGAGATCAGACTGAACACTCCTTAAGAGTATTTCCATGTGTAATTTGCTTCTTCGGCGAAACGGAAGTGAGCCCGTTTTTAAGAGATCAGGTAGTTGGGATAAAATCTTGATTTTCAAAGAGAAAATTAAATCATAAATACTCTTGGCTCAGTTTTGTAATCATTTTTTCTTGATTTGTATTACCTATCAATTATTTTAAGCTCATAAAATGTTTAAGCTCTATTTGTTAAAACATTTAATCATTTTCGTCTCAATGAATAAATGTCTACGATCCTGAATTCCAACTCATATGTTAGCCGAGCTACAACGAATAAACTTGCAATCCTTTCACGTTGCAATCCTATGCCTTATTATATTTCCTATTGAGGATCCCAGTCAACCGTAAATAAATCGTGACAATTCTCTATTAATGTTGCTTCCAACACTATTCCGCTGATACTATATAGTACCATTGCTCTTCATTTATTCCGTGACAGTGTTTAGTAAAATGTGTTTTTATTCTGTTAATCGTGTATATTTCAAATTCTTGATCAATCCACCATTCCTGCATTCACTCATTGCCCTCCTCACCTCATACTAGTGCTCTCAGTCTGTACTTCTTCTCGGGTCACCTGTTCTAGGTTGCAGATCTTACCTTTCTACACGCCAATCCTTAATTCCAAGGCTCTAAATGCCGAATAATAATGCCTCATTATCTGCAGAATCATTCGAACTTTAACTAGAACGCGAGACATAATAATCCTTTAACAATAAGAAGGTCTGATCGTAATACCTGAAAAAATTTTAATGTCAACTTGTTGATACAGTTATTGGCGTCATTGACAATGAACTGCTTCTGCAAGGTGAAATATTTAATGAAACGAATAAATTATTCCTCAGTAAACAAAACTGAGTTAAGCAATTAGCAAAAAATGGCCAGCATTAAAGAACTAAAAATATTTCGTCTTCCACTACAATAACATAATTGCCCCATGTCTCTTTAGTCGTTAGAGACACAGTACTAATATTTGTTTGAGACGTTCCGCCTCTTTCCTCGTATTCTTTGGATACTGTCCCGTGTGATTGTTACCTACGTAATCTATTAAAAACTGTGTTTACAATGAAATATTTGGTTAAATAAATGCCATAAAATTGCACTTGGAACCATATTTTGCTTACAAAACAGAAGCATTTTGGAAAGATGGCATTACATTCTTT
>KK116770.1:88103-137074 GCA_000611955.2 Stegodyphus mimosarum
TAGATGCAGAGAGGTTAATAAAGAAGAATAAAGAAGAACTTAGCTTATATAACTCAGTAACAGAATATAAAATGCTTAGCACACATTATTTACTAATAAATGTTTAAAGGAACATTGTAAGGTTTATCCTAATTTTATAACAGTTATTTAAAGTTTATGCACCTTCTCTATCTCTTTAGTTTATGCACCTTCAGCTTAAGTTTGTGTACCTTCAGCTTACAATTTTCCTCCAGAATGTATTTTCAGAAACGCGTTTAATGCAATTGAGTAAGAGTAGTATTGAAGTCGATGTTTCGCTGAATTCGTGAGAGCCAGAGTTTCTGGCTAGCGCGCATTTGCTTTAGGCTACATCTCTCTCTAAAGCTCTACGCTCGGCCGCATTTCAGGCCCTTGATAGCTTCGCCTATTTAACTGAGATTTAGGGGCCAACTACTTAGAATCCTGATAGCTTTGGCTATATCTTTTAGTTAAGCATTATTTAAGCTTTAATTCTTATTAATTTGAATTCAAGCCCAAGTGGAGGCTTTGCTGTACGCTCTGAGATAGGAGCCGACTGTGTTTATCCTTATTTTGAGAAATAAAGGGTAATTAACCCTTCTTGAGTCTTACGTCTCTGTCTACGTTCTTCGAAGGAATTATAAAACTGACACTCTCGGTGGAATTAGTGGCCTTTCCATCATTCGTCGACTACTACTAGAACTCTCAGTTCTAGCTATTGCGCGGCTCATTTGCTAAATGGATTTCCTACACTTCGAAAAAGGATTAACATTTATCTATAATTCTTTAATGATTTAAATAAGTAAACTTTTGATATTAAGGACACTTTCCTTTACTTTCAGACTAAGCAGGATAATTTTGTGTTAAAATAAAGATTATAATTTTAACAATGCGAGATATTCTCTACCTCGGATAGAGAATTCAGCGTTTTGATCAGCTTACGTAAATAAAAACTTCAAATTTTTAAGACATTTTTAAAAAAAGAAAAAGACTTGCACACTAAAACAATTTACATTTAGGAGTATAATATTAACGACAATCTACGGAAAAGGTAACTAAATAGTATAAGCACCATAGTTTAAAATAAACGTTGAAATGTAAAACTAGTTTAAGTATCTAATGGCACTCAATTAAATCTCTTGCTCCGACTGGTTATCACCTCCATATTTAAGACATTTTGGTAAGACAAGAAGAAAAATTAAAGTCAAATCTTTATTCAACTGTTGTTTATAGTTTACTGCATTAAGTTTATTTGCTTTAATAATAGTGGAGAATTAAGAATGCCCACTGCTACGCTCGGAATTTGAAGAAGATAGTTATTTCTTTTATCTCAACTATTTTGCTCCTGTTAATGAGGAATCTACGATCCAAAAAAATATAAAATTTACTGAGTGTTATACACCTGTCGGTTAAATGGAAGCCTGCTTTCTCACATTATTATGCTATGCTGAGTATGCAATATTTTTTTTGATTTTAATATTTCAAGCATTACTCAAACTGCCTAATTTACATTCTGGTGAAGGCTGATGGAAGAAACAAAAGGTACAGAAAACAATTCGCGGAAAAATAAGTTATCTAATATAAATATAACACAGCCAAATTATCGCAAATTATCGTCTTTCATTTCCATTTACTTGATTTGTAGGATGATAAATGTCTGTAGCACGTGAAAGTGCTCAATGAAGTTGATATTATTTTCAACAAAGGAGAAAAGCTAAAACATTTTATTATTCATAAAGATTTGCGTGGCTCTGACCTAAAGAGAAGCTCGAAAATGCTTGTGTATCACACTCGGGTTTTCTATTTTAAATATAAACAAAGTTATTTCCTTTCGATATGTGTAATATACGGCGTTTAAAATATAAATTAATCAATTGCAGTGGTCTTGGAAATATTCAAAAATTTATCGATAGCATAAATTATAAATTAAATGTGTAAATGAATATGGCATTTTTCCTATCTGTACCGTGTGGTATAGTAATTGGTACTCGATCTTACAAATATACGTGGTTCCATTACCATTGGAATAGATTCGATTTCCTGAACATGCCATAAAAACACAACGCATGTGTTTCCCTAAGGGACTCCGAAAGGCCAAGAATGTTATTTGAAGATAATGTTGATAGAATCGAATAGTCATATATTCGTAGTCCATAAATGTCCATTGCATGCTGTTAGGTTTTCCTTAACAACAATGTATGACGTCATGTAAAAAGGTTTGAGACTGTATCCTCTAAAAATTCAACTGGTGCATTCACTTACACTGCAGAATAAGATGCATAAGAGCCTGAGCTGTCAGCATTCTGTAAAAACTTCTCTAAAAAAAGTGAAGCAAAAATTTAAAAGAAATCTTCCCGTGGTTTGGGATTTCGTTCTATGTAAAGTGCTGGGTAAATCCCGAAAATCCTGTTCTTCTGGTCTCTGAAAATGCGCGCATGCTACGTAAACACTGTCAAGTTTCTCTTTAGTCAGAACCACCTGCAAGTTTATGAATAATAAGATTTTTATTCTTCCCTCTATGTTGAAAAGAGTAATCAGCTCTATTACTTAATTTGACGTGCTACGAATATTTCTGATCCTACAAATTAAACAAATGGAAATAGAAGACGCTAATTTGCGACATTTCTTTGATCAAAATACAGAACTACTCCAATTTACGGATCATTCGCAAGATAAGTTAAACCTCCGATTCTGCTTCGGTGGATTAATATAAATGGATTTATCTTGTGGCTCGAAAAACAAACATATGATGTCTTATTCTGAGACTGTGCTGAACATGCCGGTTTCAGTAAATTTTGACATCCTCAAGAACAGAATTTGTACCTGTATTTTGTCGTGATTAGTTCTCCTTGGCGTTTGGTTCAAGCTTTTTACACCAGACGATCTTGTCAGACTATGGATCGAAATTAAATCCCTATCATGTTTGTTGGGATGATAATGGTGCATGTATTAAAATTTATTAAGTTTGTATATGATCATTCTGTGTAAATGAATTAAGTAAAAGCAATTTTAATTCATTTACTGTAACACATTTATCAAAGATCTTATCATACATTCCCAGAGACATTGTATCTTTCATACCTAACAAGGTAAAAATGCGGATATATTTATTGACTTACTGATCGAAAACTAATTTCAGCTTATGAATTCTAGAAGCCACATGTGTTAAATTGTTTTATAATGAATTTCTGCAGTTATAAGACAACCTTACACAATGTGGGCTTAAGGTCTAAAATGTATGCTTATTGCTGACTGAAAAGTTTTAAAGTAGATTCTTTTATCAATGTAGATGACATTGTACCTTTTTCTTTTTCAATGCAGATTCACCTAAATTGAATTATAGTTTTGCCGTGCTTTATAAACGATTCAAAGACTCGGAAATAGATTGCTTTATGATATATCGTTTGGCTGTGGGAGTTTTTATTAATTCATTTGTAGAGATTTTCTTTCCACGTATTTGTCTTTTCCATATTGTGATGCTTAATCACAGACTTTACCTAGCGCAATACTCTCACTGAAAAACATTCTAGTTCTATTCCATTGTTCGTAAGATACAGCAATGTGCCTCCAAATATTGTCTTGGAGTAAAAATAACAGTTGCTAATTTTAATCCGATCATTTCTTCCTCATGGTTCCACACGAAACCGTTTTTAAGGCTTTTACGTTGTATTCATTCTTATAGAACTCGCACAGTCGCACATTCGTACATTATCGCCATTGAAGTGGCTCCAGCAATGAAATATTAAAGCACGTCTAGCATTTGATCACCTTATACAGACAATAAATTTTCCCTCAGTGTAGTATCATTCTTCTCAAATTTAACACAAAATTGAATTAAATTTCTGTTGCATATTTTTATAGATTTATTACCCAGAGCACAATGTAATAAATATAGTAAATGGATGTTGATATGCCCTGCAATGAAGTCTAAATCTGTTTGTTTAGCAAGATGGTTTGTTTGTTAATTTCCACTTGTGGTTTGTAAAAACACGTATATAATAGATACTGATTGGGAATTCTGGAGCAGAGTGAAGAAAATTATAAATATGTAGATTTATTGGAAATGAGGTGCTTGAGACTGTAAACTACTTGTATTGGAACTTTGCTACCTGAATGAAATGTAAATTTGACTATTTCCATTTCAAAGGCAACGGTGTAAAAGAGACGGCTGCTCTAGCCTTGGGCCAAGGTTTGCATCCCGAAGAAGCCTGGCTGTTTGTAGTTGCATATATCTTTTATCGTAGATGTCATATGGATAAATCCTTTGCATTGCTCCATAGACAATATTCTTGGTGATGAGATGGACAAAAAAACCAGTGGGTTCGTTCTTTTTTTACCAATGTTTGATGTAAATATGTAAGACCGTTTGGAAAGCAAATTTTCAAAGATATGCGGTATTACAAGCATCTTGGCTGCTATTTTTACTTATAAATTCCGTGATTATGATTGAAACGACATTTGGAATACGTTTGTCATTTCGCGAATACTGTTGTCGTCAGAAAGAGATTCAACGGGTTCTTCCCCAACTTTGTAAATGTTTACGTTATATTATCATACATATATCCTCTGCGTGATTTAACATGTATTGTCATTATATGACATTATATAGCATAAAGTATTTAATTCACCCAATATACTTTCTAGATAGTGAATATTGCTGGTGTGGCGTAAGACTATTAATAGAATTTAATTAGAACTGGGTAAGTTGAATGTACAAATTATCAATTTCTCTTTTCTAAAGTAAAAAATATGTAATAAAATTAGTTAAGTTCATTACATATTTAACAGAATAATAGTAAATTAAAATTATAACAGCCATGCGAACTATGAGATTAAAAAATCATAAAGCAATATCTTAATAATACAAGGCTTTATTTTATCTTTAAATAATGAATCGAATTCTATAATTCAAAATACGCTTAACGTATTATCTGTAGAATTGATAACAACAAAGTTAAATAATATTTATTTTTAATTCTGTATTTTACACAAGCAAGGAATAATACTTCTCTTTAATAAATTTTTAACTCTCTGTGTTTATTTTTATTTATATAAAGTTTGGAGATATTGAAATTTGTGCAACCGAAATTATAGAACAATGGGTTTCAGAAATGTTTTAAGACAGCCTCCGTGAAAATTAAATCTTGTTTTGTTTCAATTTCTTCATCTTCTTAAAGAGTCATTAACATTTTCGTACACAGTGTGCAGTCAATCGTTTGAACGTTGATTTGTTTGTTATGATGAAATATGTCAGCTATGAAATAGTTATTTATTAGAATACGACAAAGCACACTAGATTCATCTACTTAAAGGAAAGGAATCACATTGAGGAGATTTTTTCAGAAACTGGTTCGTATCCATGTTATTCGTTTGGAAGCAAACGAAATCTTATACAACCAGCTCGTTCACCAGGTCGAACTCTCAATGTTCAGCGAGTATAAAGTGTGACCTCTGTTGACTAGTTTATAATGGGAATATTAACACTAACTAGTTCGATTTCATATCAGTCGGACACTGGTAGCTCAACCCGGTGAAAGAGCTGGCTGCATGCCAGTTCCTGAGAACGTTCTGCACAGAGACATCTTTTCTCTTAAGCAGAAAGCCTTAGTGTGCTTAGGCATAATCCGATAAATCCAAATCCTTTATTGAAATATTATGTAGCTGACATGCTTCGTCATAATCAACAAATCAACATCCAAACAATTAACTATATATTGGTCATGCAAATGCTAATGTCAGTTTAAAAGAACGAAGAAGCTGAAAGAATACGAGCATTAATTTTTACTAAAAGAATATCAAAATAACAAATGTGAAAGGAAATAATTCCACAATTTGATAATTAATTAAAGAATTTTTAATATATGTTATCTCATACAGTTAACTCATCTTCCTTTTCGTACCTTTTTAGACTATGTTTTTTATTAAAAATTACTAAAAAAACTTTATAAAAGAGAATAATTAAATAGTAATCTTTATTAGTTAACTATATGAGTTTAAAATTCTATTAAGTGCTATAAGTTAAAGACATTCGCCCCCTCCTTTCTGCATGTCTTAGTAGCGTAATGGTCAGCACGCTTGGCGAATATTCGAGGAGTTTGAGTCCTGACGAGGGCATTGCTCATTTTTATGTCTCCCACATCAAAACAATCCTAATGACTTTACAAAATAATAATAATTTCCTACTCATTTTCAGTTTTTGAATTCTTAAATTTCCTTCTTATTCTTTCAGCGAAAATTTATTAGTTAATTCAAAAATATGAAATATAAAATTAAAAATATTCCACGTTCTTTTTCGTGCTCATAATTCATTAGGTGAATATTCATTTACAACTCTTAAAGCCTGAAAGACGCATGTCTACGAAGTTGTCGTCATGGAATAATTTGTATCTGCTTTATTTTTTAACTCGACATATTTACGACGATGTTTTAATACTGAGAAATTTTCGAACCGCACTTTTTCCGATGACGTTGTTTTGTTTAACGATATTTTAGACGTGATGTGTTTTCTCCTGGCTTTCTTTTCTCCCACGATGCTTTGTACGACAACGTTTTCTCCTAGTGTTGTTTTCTCCACTACATTTTCGTCCGCCATAATTTTGTCGCGACGCGCTAATAACACATGAACGTAAGAAGCACACCGCGCTCATTACGTATCCGTTGAAGTGTTACAAAAGGCCGACGCAGTTTGCAGGAAATCATTAGCTACTTATGAACTCGTAAATGTGTACACATCAGAAATTCTCTTAACACCGCCTCTTGAATTTCATGAAATCTAATGATGCATCCCGAAATGTACTATTTATGCATGCATTTACTCTCTCACCCTTAATACAGCATTATGGTAGCAAAGAGTTTCTAAACCTAATAGAAGAGGTTAGATGACTTGATTAGTTTTTCTGGCTCTGCCATTATACTTTTTAGCATCTGTAAATAATATTACTGCTAGTATCATTTAAGACCGTACCGGTACCCTTGATCTTAAATTGCTGGTTTCCTTTTTTTTTTAAATTTTATTCTTGCGATGTCAACAATGGTATGTGCATAATAAATATTTTCTTTTTAAAATGTTCCTTTAAATATGGGTTATCGAAAATAGCTCAATTCTCAGTTGCTTTAGACAAGTAGTGTATTGAATATTTTCAATTACGATCAAGAATAAAAAATCTTTCGATGCTAGGAAATCTGAAACAAATCATGTTTAAAATCTTCCGTTATCTCTTTTAAATATAATTGGAAAAGTCTGCAGTTCGTTGGCATGTATTACAAGAGCTCACATTCAGAATTAGAAAGGTTTCACTTAAATAATCTTCAAATTCATTACGATCTTTTCTTCCTGACAAAAATTAAATTGTTGTTCGTTTTTAAAGGCACAGTATTGCAGATGTCTAAGGTAATGTTCTTCGTATACAGAGATCCTATGGCATCCTATCAACTTTCCTATGACAAATATCACTATTTTCTTATTTATGATAATCAAATATGAAATTGATTCACTGTTTAACTAACGATTAGGAAGCGTCGTTTATTAAGAGCTATATTTCCTCGTGAATGACCAACATTTCAAGCTTATTATCATTTTTCTCTTTTATGTATTTCTGGGTGGTGATCTGATATTTTAATGTAAAAAAACATTAGCATGCTAGTCAAAGAGCCGTTTCGGTTTTTACATTTTGATATTTCTAGATTTTGGTTTCTTGTTTAGTTACTTACTAGCTTATTTTTCTATTAGCTGTTTTATTTATGAAACAAATTGTGCACAATACCATTTCTTCTGTCTCACAGAATAATGCTTTTAGATAGTTACCTTAGTTTGTTATATTTCTCAGCGGTTTTGATATAAAAATAAAGAAAATTAATCATCATTTACCGTATATAACCGCGTATAAGTCGACCTATAAGATTCGTAGAAAATAAGAAACCCGCGTATAAATCCACCCCCCACTTCCGAAATCGATCGAGAAACTTCGAAAAATTTTTTTAAGTACTACATTTATTCAAAATCATCTGAGGAAAAAAAAAGTAAATATACGATAAAAATACCTTGGTAAATAAACGAAATCAAAATCCTTCAACGTCCGATTCATGGTCAGATTCGCCAAACATTTCATAGAACTCTTCTGTCGTCATTGACTCGTCATCATACATATTTTCAGTCTCGAACTCTGTATTGTTTACAATCACTACTAGAGTCTTCGTCGTCATTTTCACTTTCAAAAACAGTATCGTCTTCCGTACCGTCTAGTTCGTTGCTAATACAACATTTTAAAATGATTTTATAATCATTTCAGAGGGTATTTCGTTCCAAGCATCTTTAACCCACTGAGCAATTAATGTAATATCGGGCTTTTTAATGTTGCCTCCCTTTGTAAATGTTGGTCGATCGGAACTAATCCACTCTGCCCAATATTTTCTAACATTTACCATTAACATTTAGCATATCGCCAACTTTTTTATTGCTCGATATTGATCGGTTGTTCGGGGGCCGAAAATTCTTTGGTTTAATCGAAACTCTGTGATTAGTTGGTCACATAATTTAAGTCATGAAATTACTTCAAGTAAGTGACTTATTTGATAAGTCGTCCAATTTGAGTGCGGGAAGAAAACAACTGCATTATATCAAGAAATTTTTGAACTTCCGATTCTTTTAATTTTTTATGGCCCCGCGTATAAGTGGACCCCCCCCCACTTTGAAGTCTTTTTTGTCCAAAATATCTCGACTTATACGCGGGTATATACGGTAGATAGTAACAAAGCCGTGAAATTTTGAAACTAACCGAAGGAACATAATTAGGAGAGGAAAAAGGTTTACGATATAGCGTGCTAAAATCATCATCACAAATCTTTTCCTGTTTGTGTCCTTCTTTATGCTAAATCTTATTATTCTGGTAAATAACGAACCAGGAAAAGGTGTCCTCGCACAAAGAGAGTTTGATTAAAATGAATATTTTCTCTTTAGATCGAGAAAAGAATTAAAATCTTCGAATAATAAGACTTCCGTTATGAATCAAGTTTCAAATCTTCCATTATTGTTTTTAAAAAAATTGAAAAGGCCTACAGCCGCATAGTAAAAGTGCGCACCATTCCGAAATCGAAATCTTTCACTTAAATCGTTTTCCTAAATCCATTTCAACCTTTTCCAATTTTCGGAAATTAAATTAGCATTATATTTAATAGTGTAGCACGAGCTTTTTAATGAAATATTCTGCAGGAATTCGTAGAGTTAGACCAGCGAAGACCAATTTTCTGATGATAGATATCCCTGCTTTCATATTCATGAGAAGAGAATAGGAAGCCCAACCCCAATTCAGTTAATAATTAGAAAAAAAGCTGCATGAGTGATATATAGCGTTACGAATGGAGAATATTCCTGCGTTTATTATGATTCTTCTCTTTTGTGTATTTGGGCACCTCATTCCAGAACTTTCACAACCAAGAATGAAATCAAATAACCATCATTTCAACTTCTGACATATATTCATTCGCACCGGGTGTACTTTTTGTAAAGAAAATTTGACAAATGCGTCCCTTTTCTTACCATTATCAGCATCATTCATCCCACGGCACGAGACAACAATGTGCTCTTCCTTGTGTTACGTGACCTCACCATCGGCCTTAAGTGACACGAAATTCAATTCCGACAGCCATATATTATATGCCACGTACAAAAAGGAAGGTGTAAAATGTTCGCAAAGAGAGAAATCGATTAAATGCTCCGGTCTCTAGTTCGTTGACAAAGAAAGTGCGCTTGCAGAAATTAATGGAATTCGAAGGAAAATGCGTTAATTGTGAAATATTTTATACTCACGATTTTCAGCAAGATCTTATTAGAATAAGAAAAAAAAATTGTTTATGCTTTTTTTAAAAAGTATGACTTTCAGATGGAGGAAGTAAAAATAAATTTGCAGTCTGAAGACTTCAGATTACTCTTTAATACCCCCAAAAAAGAATTTACTGATGAACTACTAAAATATAATAAGAAATGTTAAAAATTAAAAATTGTAAAATATCATAAAATTATAAAATAACTTAAAATAGTAAAAGTGAAAAAGTAAGTAATTAAAGAAGAAAAGAAATAATTCTGCACCAATTCTTTAACATATGACTTAAAAATGTCTTTTATTAATTACAATAAAGCAGAAAAAGCTCATAAAAGTTATCATTTTTATGAAATTTAAATTAAATACTCATGCAATAATATTATTATATTATTAATTAAATATCACATTATTTTATCAATTAGCTATATTATTATAAAATATAATGTAAGCCTTTAAATTAGCATGGAGTGTATTTATTGCTTTTAAACCCTCATTTAATTAATGAATGACAGACTGATTAAACTGAAAGTTAAATTAAAAGTTGCATGCTTTGCCGAATGTCCTCAGTTTGAGAATAAGCTATATATGAGGGCATGGGAGAAAAAAACAAAATTTTTGCTCAGTGGCAGTGCAAGAATGCTAAATACTATTTTTAGATATTTTTCTCCTTTTATTTCCTCCTTCAGTTCGCAAAGCCAGATCTAGCTTAGGAATTTCATTTCATTAGGAAATTAATTTGCATATTATATTAAAATAACAAAGCTTCCTTAAAATGTTAATATAGAAATTGTATTTAAAATCCTGAAGTTTCTGTACCAACTGACAGAATACACAACTTTTAAAACGTTAATTATAATAACCAAATGGATATAATTCAAATTATAAGCATTTTAACTCACATCTCCTAAATACCGTATTTACTCGCATATTCCCACTCCCCTTTTGCCATTTTTATTTTACCCCTTGAAAACCAGAAGGTGAAAAATATGGTGTGTATACTATTTCTGAAGAAACGATGTAAATGATAAACATAGTGCATTAAAAAGCATACATAAAGGAACATTATCATTATATTAGGTATATCAAAGGGCATATAAATTTCAATATAATTGTTTTTACTTATGCAAAATACTTATACATACCTTATTTGGGCATGTATGTTACGTCTTTACTATAAATCAAGAATTTCTGAATCACACGCTGAAAAAAAGAGAAAGAAAGAAAGGAAATCAGAATAAAAGCTTTCAGATTTTATATTACACCCAAATGCGCGTTTCCCTCCCCCCTTTACAGACAGATACACATTTTGAGAGCATTTGGGCTAAACTTCTGGCTAAACATATTTAAAAACTCATGTCTTTAGCATTTCCGATAGACAGTCTCGCGCGCTGGAGATAAAAATATTTTATTCCCTACAGTTTTTCCGCTGCTCGGTTTAAAACTACTGAGTTCTTAATCAAATATTCGTTACGTTTTACAAAATATGAACAAATATCAAGAAAAATTCTACATTCGGGCTTCCAGGTGCCCATGTTCGGGTGAAGGACTATATTATTCCAAATTTGATGACTCTAGATACCGTTGTTTTTTCACAATGCAAGATACATACAAATATTCATGCAAAATTGTCATTATTTAGTTTCTGTTAATAGGACGATAATATTTGGTGGCAACAATTTGAAAAGTGATACAGCTTTTTATAGTAATTCGATACAAATGCCGTTTCGAAACTAATAGCCCTTCTGGCCTAACGCTCCTTTGGGCTAAAAAATTATGAGGGTAAATAGAGTATATTACAAAAAATAAAATAAAAATGTAAATTTTTAAACAGCGAGTTTATTGTTTTTAAATCCTTCAATTTTTAAGCAATACAGTTCCGACCTGAAAAAAATAAATTGAAGATATTAAATTACCTCAAAGATAACAAATGCTCTGCGAGCTAGCTATTTGCCCTAGATCTCTTGTAATGGCAATAGCTGGAAGATTACAAAGCTTTTATGCTAGACAATTGTCGACCTATTAGGTATATATTGGAGCGAGAAACGTGAGAAATCAGTTTTGTCTTAGCTGGGATTCGAAATCTGAAAATCCGGATTGGCAGTCGGAAGTACTTCCAGTTACGCCAGGAGGGAACCCGGTAAGAATATTCCTAATATTCCCTTTCATTTAAAAGCATTTGGGGAGGATGAGACACAGTCACCTAGTCTCGAAAGTAACGAATTATCGTCTATCACAATTTAGTTCGAACTTCATTTGTAGAATCTGTTTGAAATTTTATAAAACGAGAATCATGAGGTGTTTTCAACACACTACTCGGAATTCAGAACCTCCCGACTTGAAGCCACATTCACGATTTCAATCACAACTTGAAAAATAATACAGAGATCTTATATTTCATCGAAAGGTCACAATTATTCATTTGCCAGATCTAACGAAAATAATTGTCTTCTGTAGTGGCAACACTTGCCAGGTCGCATGCATAATCACTGCCTAATGTATAAAATTAGACAAAGTTATATAAATGTACAGCATAGATTTATATATATCAAGAATTGGGATTACCGATTATAAGTTATGAAGTTATATAGTTATGAAGTTATAACCGATTATAAGTTAGTAAAAAATTTTCTCTTTTATGTTCGATTTTACTTTAGATGCAGACGACAATGTATATAAGTATACATATATTTACAATTTATACACTGTGTTTTAGTACGTAATGTAACTTTATGTAAAATGCTTATAAAGAGATACAGATAAAATAACTCAGTTCACTTTGTCGGGCTGAACTGTGTGTCTAAAAGATGAAAACAAAATTGTAGGATTCGACAATTAGCAAACGTTTCTTCTGATCGAGGCAAAAGCTGTGAAGTTAGAGCTATAATACTTCTCAGAGATATTAATAAATTTAAAACATTAAATAATTTGGATGGTTCGGCAAAAACATAAACCAAATTCAATTTAGATTGGCATGACGGAATAAGACCAACTTCGGAAAATAAAGAAGCATTTGGCGCTTTCCATCGCGTTTAAAAATATAATAATATTAAATAAAAAAAAGAAGACTTACTTAATTCTTAATGGCAAATTTGAAATATATTTTTCCGTGATCAGATAATCATCCCTTAACACTAATTTTCAAAAAACTATACTTTGAAGGCCTATTGGTGGCATAATAACATCCAGTGCATTCATTTCCTTAAAATAACTCGAAAAAAAAGCTTCCCTACAGTTCAAATTATAGCGTAAAACCCCAAAACAAGAATTTACCCTTAATATCTTTTAAATTGAAGAATTTTAAAGTATTTAGAAATGTGGAAAATCATATAGGCATTTCGTTTTTCTTCACGGATAAAAACAATACGGTTACCAGCTGGTAAAATCTAACTTTTATTGCTGATTTAAACTGAAACTGAACTCACAAAAATTTCACTTCTGAAACCTCCGGACTGTTTCTTTTCCCTTCTTTTAAATATGAAATCGCATAACCTGAAAAACAAATATACGTAAAAAATGTATTTCATATCAGCGTTTAAACAAAATTGGAAACAGGAATGTATATACACTGGTGTGCAAAAATTAAGGACGAAGTCGAAAAATTAGCATATCAGCTGAACGAAGAGGCAGAGCGGACAGAAAGACCAATCAGGAGATTAAGTAAGGTGATGTACGGTAGCACATGCGCAGATATGCAGGTGGACGTAATGGGGGAGTATCTGAGTAGTATAAAGCATGTTGTCGGTGTAAGAGCAGTATTTCTGGCAAAGAGATTGCACGCCATATAGCAGTTAAAATAACACCGACTTGCTGCCTCAGCGAGAAATGGCGAATAATCAATCTGTTAGCCGACATCTGGATGCTTTTACCGGAGGCCGAATCATTGGAAAGTTGGAGGAAGGCCGCAGTGTGACAAGTGTGGCTGCAGAGTTCGGAATTGCTCACAGCATAGTTTCACGACTTTGGAGACAATTTCAAACTACAGGAACAGATATCCGGTGGTTTAGTAGTGGTCGTCCACGAGGAACCACACCCGCAGATGACCGGTATATTGCCTTACAGGCCAGAAGAAACAGGCGGCAGACAGCGGGAGAAATCGCTAGACACACGAACAGGCGACTGGACGACCGATATCGCGTTTTACCGTGGCCAGAAGACTGCATGGTGGTGGTCTGTTTCCACGACGCCCTGTATGGTGTGTACTTCTAACGCCTGCCAATCGGAGAAGGCGTTCTCTGTGGTGCCGGAAACACCGGAATTGGAGAGACAATGAATGGGGATGACTACTCTTTACAGACGAGAGCAGATTTAGTCTGAGTTGCGTATCTAGACACATACACATCTGGACAGAGCGAGGAAAACGCAATAACCCCTTCAACATCATCAAAAGGGACTGTTTTGGAGGTCGCGGAGTTCTCGTTGAGCAGACATAATGCTTGGTAGCCGGACCGACCTTCATTATCTCCCAAGGAGGTTCGTCACCTGTGACTGCTATTGTAAAGAGGTTCTTCTTCCTTATATGTGTCTTTTCACAAGGGCTATGGGTCCCCATTTCCTCTTCATGGACGACAACGCTCCACCTCATCGCACAGTTACTGTCGAAGAGCTGTTGGAGAGTGAAGATATTCAACACATGGATTGGTCGGCAAGGTCTCTGGATCTAAATCCCGTCAAGCATGTACGGAACTTACTAGGGAGACCCGTGGCAGCACGTAACTTATCGCCAGTAACGATTCCGAAACTGCGATTGGTGCTACAAGAGGAACGAGCAGCAGTGTCTCAACAGCTCATTAACAACCACATATTCAGCATGCACAAATGATGTGAAACCTGCCTAGCAGTCAGGGGAGATCATATCCCCTATTAAAGACCGGATGTTTCTTGCTGGACACCCATCACAGGGATGTTTCGGTCTTCAGTCGCATTGCGCTCCGTGCTACTTTTTCAATAAAGTTCTTTTTATCCCTCTGATTTCTCTTTTAGTAAATGTTGCTTACATTACTCATGTCCTTACGTATTGGGGATCTTACGGTATTAAATGTGTTGATTTGGAAAGCTTTTGTACAAAGTTATATTGAAATAACCGTCTCGTCCTTAATATTTGCACACCAGTGTATAGCGGCTTCCAATCGGTATATTCCTACAAAACTTCATCATAACGTTCTGTTTTATTTTGGATGCAGGAGGGATAAAATACGCAAGAGGTAATGATAGAAAATTTCCCAGTGATGTGTTTGATAATACTTATGTTATACTTTGTTATACTTCCGGTATAAACAACATTTATTATTACATATTGTAAGACTATATTTTATAACCTATTAAACATTTTTAAGAAGAGCTAAAGTTATGGTAGTTAAATTCATTAACTATATTGCTCTGAAAGTTAGGTTAGATTATTTTAATCTGGCAAAGCCTTCAAGGGCTATCTACCTTACAGGAGGGATGCCTTTATGGGCGACTTTCCAATGGAAACGACCCGTATTCATGTTGCACCCAAAGTCTAACCATACAACTAGTCCGTTAGTCGAGGTTTGAATCCGGTTATATAATACCAGTATTCAGCAGTCTTTAACCACTGAGAATGTAATGCGGCTTGTTAAGGTTAAGGTTAATGCACTTTATAATACGAAAGGTGGAGTAAATATTTGTGTATCGTCAACTAATAAAAATGTCTTTTTATAAATTTCAGAATCGTATCTGTAACTGAAAACCAATAAAATCTTTTCGAGGTGTACGAAACTTGTTTCTCATGAAAATGGCTAATTAAAAATTTCCCTAATTTCTATCATCCTCCAAAGACAAATTGCAAAATTACTCCGAAAAGAGATCCGTAACTGTTTTCGTAGTGTAGGCCAATGATTCAGTTCATCAATATCGCCAGGAATTCTCTGGCAATTAAAAGACAATTCCTTCAACTCGCGTGCGGCATTTTAAAAAGACTTGTCGCTAGCAATTAATGGCGTATTGAACGCTGTGGGGGTTTCTCTGCGGGCGGTATGTGGCAGCGATCGATGGAAATTACGTTATTCAAACCCCCTGTTAGATCTTGTGCCGGGGGCGAATGGAGGTAGGATGGAGGTTTGCCACCGCAGATGAGTTTTTGGATTTCCATCCGAGAGTCGCTGTTTCTACCAGAAAAGAAATCGGGATGTTTAGGAATAGAAATTGAAAGCCCGGATTGGAAGCAAGAAAACTGCCAGAAAAAAGATATTCAAGATGCAGAGGCTTTTGAAACATGTTATAATTTTTTCCCTTTCTATTAGGTACGGCCTCAGCAGATCTCTCCATAACTTTTATAACGTTATGTTAGCTGTCATTAATTCATTATCTACGTATCGAGAGATATGAGACTTCTGCTCATAATATTTCTTCTCTTATCAATCCATACCCGCGAATGACTAATTGCTCTAATCACCTAGGTCTTCGGTATAATTTTATTTTAATAATTTATCCAAATTTAGTGTACAAGGATTTATGGTATTTCTCCTTGCGTGTTCGCATGGTTAGCTCATCTAGCTAATAAAAAGAAATCTGTGGTTCGAATCCCTTCGAAAACACAGTTAATTTTTCATGTTACCTGCGCCATAATGGCTGGCATTCTTCTCATTGGTATCAAAAATAAAATGTTATAAAAGTAACTTGTCGCTACCCGGATATATAGCCCAGTGAGTTAAATTACTCTTTCCTAGTCGTTCATTAAGTGGAAGATGTAATATGCCTTTGTGATGTGTCGGGAACAGCAAGTATTTAGCATATTTAGTAATTCATGCCCCCTGCAGCAAAATGTTTAACTGTACATCGTCCCGGACTGGGAATTGTAAATCTGAAAGTTGCTGGTGACCAACGGCTTTGGCTGTCAACTTTGGCTTAGTTTGTTTTAATTACCTCACACAGCTATATGTTTAATTTCCTCGTTATAACTAGTACAAAATGAAATGCATTAATTCGTTATAAGTAAATTTGATAATTTTATGAATAAATACATAATTATCGTCACAAATGGAAGATATTTCTAATGCGAATATATTACATACATGGTATGAAATCGCTTAACCTGCACTGGATAAAATGTTCCTATCATCCATTTTCAGATGCCAGGTACAAAAGTCGTATAAATCATGGGAAGAATTAACTAGTAATTACGTAAAGGCACTGGAATGCCATGTTTTCAAAATTATTTTTGTTTTACTTAAAGCTAGACTAACAACTGTTAAACAAAGCGCCCAGCCATTAAAAAATTACATTTAAGCTTGATTTAGACAGTGATAGTAACAGAATTTATCTTCGCATTGGTTCATGTTTAGACCAAAAGGTTACGCAAATTAATATTACGCGCAAGGTTAGATTTAAATCACTCCTGATAGTCTAGAAATGAAGCGAAAAATACTGCGTAATAATACGGCGTAACCTGTCGCCAATACATTAGCAAAACTAAGGCAGAGTGGCCTTTTCTTATAACAAAGTTCCAAGAGCAACTATCTTGCAAAACCTATAACTACCAGCTAAGTACTTACAGTTACTTACTGGATAAGTTAATTGTAACTAATAATTAATTGAACGAAAACCTATCTACTGGCTTGGAGATCGCGAGCATCATTTGTATCGTTTGACACCGCTGCGTTCGCAGTGACTGTGCGAAATTGATGAATAACTACAGCAAGTGCTTAGCTGGTGTTTGCAAGATAATTGCTTTTTGACTTTAAGGTACAAAAAAACGGCATAGTGCTTGGCAATAATACTAAAATGGAATGTTGAATTCTCTGTAGAATTTCAAGAGTAGAAACTCATTGCCGGCACGGGATCATATTGGTTATCGAGCTCCGTCGAAATTGCACCAATCGTGTATTTTTGCAATAAATGCTACTTCTGAGCTCAATAAGAATAATGCTTACAAAGTTCTAAATTATAAATCTGAATCCTTTTAAAAAAGTAGAATTCGAAAATTTAGAAGATGGAGTAAGGAATGAAGATTTGAATTCCGAGTATTTTTGAGGATTCGAGGAATTTCGATATTCGAGGACTTCAGTGTCTCATGCCTATGTATGGCATGACGTTTATTTTATTTTAAACCCAGAGAACTTATTAAAGATCAATTGAAGTTCGAAACAAGTCAAATACACAAAATTCACGAAAATTAAGCAAGTACTGTATTAAGTTTCTAGACTAATAAAATGCAGCAAAAGCATTCATAAAGGTTCCTAAGTTTGACAAACAAATAGTTCAAAACGAAATACAGCCAAAAATCTCTTACATATAATTTAAGAGGCCATTCGAGAAAATGAATAAATGATAGAAATGAGGAATAGAAATTTCAGTTTAAAAATATGATGTACATTATTACGAATTTTGTGTCTACATAAATAATTTTAATGTTTATGTGCAAACTGTAGTGTCTTAAGAGAGTGAAGGTCTCAAGAAATTGAAGCATCACCAGAAAAAATAAGTATATAGAAATATGTCCATTTAACACCAACGTTGGTGGCCATTAAATGACTTTCTCGCTAAATTAGCGACAGAACGCCAAACTGGCAATGACTTTAGCGACTAGTTTCTTTCACCAAATTTCGCGAGAAGAGCTTCTGGCGACATTTTGATCCGATTTCTATAAACTAAAGCTTACCCTCCCCTATATAATTGTAACTGCATATACTGTCCAGCAATTTCAAGAAACCGAAAGACTGGAAATGCTCAGTGGACGGGAAAAAACTAGAGATAAGATCAAAGAGTGCATCAGTTGAGTTCGGAGTTTAGCTCAGAGTATTGAGAATATTGAGAGATAACTGTATGACCTTACTCATAGTAAACTTGCACACGTTTGGGGCTTTCTTTCGTAGCCATGCAGTGCCCACGTACCCCTTCACTTATAATGCTTTTAAGAATATTATAATATAAGAATAACAGATTATTTTTATAAAAAATATATATTTTATTATAAATTTCAACTTATCCTTAACAAAACGCATTTTTTAGCTTTTGAAAAGTTTTACACAACACAACGTTTTCAATGCTGGAAATGAATTATCCACATACATAATATGAAACTTTTTACACACATCACTTGTCTTGTTGTTGTTACAAAGTCCAATCTGGCACTGACGTCTTTTCTTCGAGAGTCTGTTGCTAGAGTTGGAAATTTCTTGGAGTAATCTTGTGCTATTTCTTCTGTTTAAATGAAGCTCTCTTATCACCTTTGCTAATTGAAAGAGGAAGTTATGCCTCGTAATATTTAATTTTATTTGATTAATTATTAGTTAATTTTAATTTTATTTGATTCATATTTTGTACCAATAATTTTCGAGGTTTTTTCGGAAAATCCAAAACTTTGTGACTTCTTAATGAAAAGGGTTTTTAAAGAACCCATGGTGAAATGACGAAAGTAGTCAAAATGACTGCAGTGGCGCTTTTAGTCTTAAGAGTTGATGATTAAAGGCAGCCTCATCTAACCTCTTCGGTCTGTACATCAGAAACAAGAGAAATCATGTCCGTGCAATACTGCATTCATGGTATCAGGAATCCTGAGGTATAGAATGCGCTGCGAATGTCGAATGTCAAAGATCTAGATTTAGTTAGTGTATGCCGTAAAATTGAAGGAGCAAAGCAAGAAACTTATAGAGACAGCCTTCTAGTCAGAACATTTTATATCCAGGACAAACCAGCAATCAGTTGATCGAATCCAACTTGAGCAACATGGCCACACGTGATCAACTGATTGTTCGTGTGACCGATTTAACAAGGCAAGGCAATGCCTTGAGGTGGATTATATCTGTGACTAACAAATTGACCAACAATAGTGATTTATAGTTACCAATCTATAGTGAGTGCAACCAACAAAGTGCTAAACTGGTAGGGAGGGCAACGCACGAAGCAACTGCAGAACACCCAAAAACACGGGAAGTAAAACCGTTCAAAACAGGGAGGATGTAGAATAATTATTGGCCGTCTCGTGAAGCGCAGGTTGCCAGATATTGAGAAGCCCTATGTTTCAATGTTTTAAAGGACGTGAGATTTCCGCAATGAGCGGCGGCAATAATGGACTCTTAATTCTGGGACATATAAAAAAGTGTTCCTTGCAATATGGCCATCGATACAGTAACAAATGTTATCATCATTCGAAAGGATCTGGCTTGACGATTGGAAGGCGGACTCATTGGTACGTCTCCTACATTATCCTTCAAACTTTGTCTAGTCGTAAAATCGACATGGATGGAAAGTTAAATGTTAACTTCACTCTTTGAAATTCCGACTACTATCACGTGACATATGTGGCAGATATTACAGATTCTTGCATCCTCGGATCGATATGCATCTGAAGACTTTCTTCTCATTGCCTTGTGTCCAACGTTCTTAGTAGTCTGAAACCCAAACTAACTATATTGTGCTCTGCCATAGCGAGAACTGTAATTTTTTGCGGGGGGGGGGGGGAGAATAAATTTTATAAAACTATCATCGGTTCTTGCATATTCAGCCCATTACAAACCCCTATGCACATAACAATATATTTTAGCTGCAAAATTTTAATGCTTCTTCTCTAATATTACTAATGCTGCTGCTATTCTTCCAATCGAATTTTATTACCCTATATGTTTAAAATACAGGTTATATTGAAAATGTACTATTTTCGTAGAATAAATTTTATAAAACTATCATCGGTTCTTGCATATTCAGCCCATTACAAACCCCTATGCACATAACAATATATTTTAGCTGCAAAATTTTAATGCTTCTTCTCTAATATTACTAATGCTGCTGCTATTCTTCCAATCGAATTTTATTACCCTATATGTTTAAAATACAGGTTATATTGAAAATGTACTATTTTCGAATTCATACGAATTAATACTGTATATCAATGAGAATAATTAGAATGGCGTGTATTATTTAAACTAGTCATCTTTAGCAAATAAAACATTTTCGCTATAGAACGTTCCACAAGATTTTTACATAAACATAATTACATAAAATATTTCAAGTGAGGTCTGTGATTTTTGATTCTGAGCCTTCAGCAAAGCACTAGAAAGGAAATGACAAGCAACAGACCTTTTAGAAAATGTTTTGCTAATCAGAAATGAAATATGTCCCATCAGTTAACTGGTCTGGTCTGTAAATTATGTTTTCCATTCTTGTGTTTTCATGTCTGTGGGATAAACAAAATTTGAATTCCTATTTCGTCTAAAACGTTCGACGTCTTACTTTTCATCTCCTATCCCAATGCTCATCTTCCAAATGCTAATTAAAGTAAGAACTTTCGAAGAAGTTGGTAGAGCTTCGGAAACAAAATAAATGAGAATAAAAAGTTGTGTAACTTGAAGTTTCAGACAGTATAGATAAAATAGCTTGTCATTTCAAGCATAGGAATGAAATTAGCTATGGGTGAAAGGATGTTTGGGTTAAATGACATGTAAATGAGAACTATGTAACTAACTTCACTGTATTATCAGTTGAAAGATAGAATAATATTTAGATTGAAATTATTAAATTCATTTTTTAATTTTACTAAAGTACGATGAGCTATAACAGTAACGAAGTGTACATAGAACTTTTCCAATGAACTTCTTCTGAAAATTGCATTAAACGTTCTCTCAGTAAAAAGTAAAAGAAATGCTACATTAAGAGAAATTTTTAATCAAAAGAAGGATTTCGCAGATTTTGTATTGATATTTTGTTCGCGTTGCCTCTCATGAGTATGTTAGAAATAAATAAGATTATGATTTGGTAACTCAATTTATTATTTCTAACGGAAGTTTTGAGATAATAAATTAACAGGTAACTTAGCGAACGTTAGGTCATCTCGTTTTAGAGCGAAGTTCTTAATGACTGCTACACGAATTAAGTTCGGGGAAAGTTCCAAAGACGGGAAAGCTTGGCACGAGGCTGGACTTAGAAGTTTTAAGCTTGTAAGTTTAATTGCTAAAACTGTATCTTCCACTGCTTGCTCTAAGTTCATACCTGTGACTAAATTTGACGGTTGGCGAATAAGTTATGAATTAGAAGTTTCGAAGAATTATGTTGCAAGACGGAATTTACTTAGAAATGCGATTTGTTTCCACTTCGTTTACATTACTTTATTCTATAACGAATTATCACATTTCCTCGTGTATACTCTCTCGTGATGTAAATTTTTACCACCTCAGTTTAGCAATTAGAAGAACCGCAGTTCGAACCCCTACAGAGGCATTATTCATTTGTTATGTTTTCTATCGTTACCAAAAACATTATTCATCTCCGTACTGGCGTCCGCGCTAAAATATGGGGGACTATATCTCGTCACTACCTAGGTCGGAACAACTGAGTCTTATGCCTCTTCCCAGTCGAAAACGATTTTAAACGTTTGCCATCGTATTTTCCAGTAGATGCTGCTATGGTGCAAGTGAACAGGGCATCCAGCCAGTAGTCGGAAGATCTAGAGTTTGAATTCTTTTAAGAGCATAAATTTTGGTCGCGTTTTTGCTGCCAAAGTGTTAATGCTTTCTACAAAGCGGAACGCTATTATTTGGGATCGTAGGTTTCGACATTTTATTTCATTCGGCTTTTATCTAACGTACCACTCCTATGAAAATAAACGTTCTCATGCTCTTTTGAAATCCTCATGATTGAACAAAGTGCTGAGCTCTACTAATTGTCTAAAATTCCATTACCGAATTATTTTCGCTTTATGGAACCATCGAAAACCGAGTGACATCTCCACCCTATTGAGAGCATGGAAAATCCAGGAAGAGGAAATTTGAAATTAACGCATCGGGAAGTGAGGCTACCAAATACCGTCTCCCAATTACGACAAAGTATCTAAATCGTGTACGCACAGGATCTCGTAGTGTCTGTTAAGCCTCTCGCGCTCATGCGAGGATTTTGCAATCAAGCCTGCAGATCAAGGACTGCAAATCACGGGTCTGTTAGTGCTTAAACTACTCAGCTTGGAAGTCAGGACTGTAAAGCTGGATGTAATAACGAGTGATTCAGCTTTTCGTGTCGGACTACTACCGGAGGATTATTTAATCCCTTTATATTGTATATAGATCAGTTATGACACAGAAAGTCGTCCAACATTTCTAAAAATGTTTTAAAGTTATTAAAATTAAAGAAATGGTTGTAAAACTGTGCGGGCTATACGACGATGAATTATTATGGACGTTTTCCTTCGGAGCTGGTTTGGTTCATTTGGTTTATTTGATGCAAAGCATACACAGCCTAAAGGGAGGGATGCCTTCATGAAAGTCTTTCTAATGGAAACTGTCTCGAACCCACTTTACACATAGGGAAACCGCAAAAACGCCGTTTGCCTTCGTAGATGTGAGGACATTCGTTTCAACATTTTACCGGTCGAGAACACTGTACTTACAAAAAATATTACAGAGTAGCAGTGGAAATGATTATTTTCCAACCTATAAATCATTTACACATGACGAAAGTAATTGTTGCATCCATGCGCCAGCAAAAGATATTCAGTACTTAATTGGAAAAGAAATAGGACAGTTTTCATCTATAGAATATACAGGATTTTAAACTAGACTAAACAGCAGGCTTAAATTAACGCAGATTTTTGAATAGACCTCTATCTATTTCGACAGCATTTACACTCTTTTATTTAAATGCAAAATTTCTTGGGAAGCGGAAAGGAATAACAATTATGTGTATGGCAAAATCAATGCAAAGAACAAATAGAAAATCAGTGCTAAGCCAACACCATCTCTCGAGGAGAAAAGTAATGAAAAGTTAAGTAGCTGAGATATTACAAGAGGTTTCAAGGAAATCCTTGTCACCGACTGAAAAAGACGGTAATTTTCGCAGAATTGTGCTTAAGTTACCAGCCTTGTTTAATAATAACTGATTTCTTTATTTTGCTTTTTCGAGCATTGGGTTCATGTCTTTTCAGGCGAAATTTTACCGCTTTTATAATTTGGCGCATAAATATCATACCACATTGACAAAATATGCGTTAAATTTCCTAAGAATATAAAGACAAATCATAGAAAGTAAAAAAATGCTTTAATGATAGACGAGATAACTTATTTAGGTGAACCTGTAAAGAATACTAGCAGTTCTGTAACTGACGAAAGAATAATATTGCATAATAATCAATTTTTTTATTTGCTTATAAAGAATAGAAAACGTTAAATTAATCGTCCTTAAAATCAGCACAGTGTTACTTAAAATCTAGGCCAATCTAGAAATACTTTTCGGCCTAATTTTATTTTTAATATTCCTTTCAGTATTATTCTGATTATATTGGACTGTTGTTTATGCGAAGTACTCGATGTTGTCTTGATTTCTCGCGAATTTTAAGGTATTTTTAGAAAGTATGCAAAACCAAAACAACCACTGACATATGTAGTGTATTTAAATTTCGCATCTAATGCAAAATGTGGAAGAATGACGTTTTGTTTATTAGTAGTTATAAATACTTATTTACTTAAATTTCCCTAATATTTAAGCCTCACTGATCTTTATTTAGTATGCAGTAGGACAAGGCTGTAACGATATCACGACTGGCTGATTCCTTACATTAGTCCTACTTTCTGTCCTGAGGGCCTAAGTTAATACTGGTTAACATGTTAAATTCGAACCATGAGTACATGACAAATGTTCGAGTTTTTCTCTTTTGTGCATTTTTTTCCAAACAAGAAATACGCTAATTATCTTGCAGTCAAATTTCTTCCCTTGATTTCTGATGTTATTTTTACATCTATCTTTCGTAATTGCAGGATACATAAACAATAGACCTATCAGTTACCTGGACTCCAAATATCCACCATGACAATTAATGAAACTCATCTTTTGATGACACTGAAATTAAAATCACTGAAAATCTAATTAACATCATTTATTCAAATAGTGTAAAGCAATATAACTAATATTTGTATGCGTGAATAAATATGTATATCTCCTTAAATCTTCCATTAAATATTATTTGTCCTTTCAAACCTAAAAATCGTAATTTCCTTAGTATATATCATTCAAAACTGCTTTATTTGAAAATTAGTCCTCGCATCCGAATTTTTATGTAACGCTGATGGCGTAGGTAGTTCGATAAAGCTACAATCAAAAGTAATGTTAAAATTTGCAAAGTGAAAAAGCTAAATTAACCAATAATAAAAACCTTATCATTCTTAATCAAACCTTCGTATTGTGATTAATGCATTCCTTCTCAGCATCTTTCATCCATTAACTTGCTGTCGGGTTTACTCCTTCTTATTCTCACTATACTAATAAAATATAAAAATTAAAAATAATTTTCAAAGTCTGAGGGCACGGATTGAGGCAGTTTAACTTTTTTCCTTCTAAAATATTTTGACAAGAAGAGTTCAATCAATTTCGACAGCCTTTACTATCTTTAAGCACAAGCTTCATCATCACAAATCTGAGTCAATGCATCAGAAATTACATTTAATGTGCATATGATATAGATTTTGAAGCTATAAAACCAATTTAAATGATTGTGTACAATTTTTATATCCATATAGAAAAGAAAGAGATATCTTAAGACAATGGATTCTATAAGACATGGTTATTTGAGTGAGGAAAATTATATAAGAGACCCTACCTAAGAGAAGGCATGCTTTCATAGAGGGCTTTCTATGGACTGCAGGCGGGCAAAAGGACGAAATGTACATTTATCAAAATTCAAACCTAGGTTTAAATACCAGTATTCAAGGATCTTTTCTTCTTTTAAACAAATGGAGGTGCGTTTCCTAAAACAATGAACGCTTTCATACCATTTATATCATTTAAATAAATTGTAGAGATTTATGTTTATTAACGAACTTAGCTTGTTATTTTGCCTGTACAGTCATTACTACTTTTTTCGGTGTCCTACCAGGATGCAAATTAATTAATGCATATAGGAGATGTTCTGAATTTGAGAAAGAGCTTTCGGAAATTTACCGTTCCAGTAAGATTTGCTCTCAGCTTATAAATTTACTTAAGCGATTTTGGTCGTGTTTGCTGACGTGAATTGAAGGATGAACCAGAATTTTATATATTTAAGTTTTACTTTACCTCTTGTGTTTCTGTTTATTCCACAAGCCGTAGAGTGTTTCTGTTACTACGTGATTAGTTTAAATTGGTTGGCTGTAAAACTAATAAAAGATTGTTATAAACGTTCACCTGTGTTAGTGCTACTTTAGGTAAAAACTAGGAAAGGCCGATGAGGATGTGGAGGATGATTATGCAGGAGGATGAGGAGGATAAGAATGATTATTGCGATGATTAGGGGCAGGAGAGTAAAAAGCACGGGAATGAAGATGATAATGATGATGCTGATAAGTATGGCGATGTGGATGATGACGATGAGATGTTGAGGGGAATGTGTATGATGAGGATGTTGATCACTATGAGGAGGATGAGCAGGATGGGATGAGAAGAATGAGTATGCGAATGAGGAGAGTGATGACGATGATGATTAATGTGCTTATGAGGATTTAAAGGATGAGGAGGAGTATGGAGGGAATCAGGATGAGAGCATCATGCTGGAGACAATGAGAATGAGAACAAGATGAGGTTGAGAATTAAAGAGTGAGGATGATAGGAGGAGGCTGATGAAAATCATTAGGGTCAGAATAAAGTCATTTTAAAGTCAAAAGTGAAATTTTTTATTGCTGTTTTATAGTAAATGAATATTTGACTTACAGAGAAAAAATAAGTAGTTGTCTAGATTTTCCTTTATCCGAACGGACTGTAGTACTGTGCATGCTACTATCTTATATTTGATAAACTCTCGCCATATCTTTCGAAGGCACTCTTCTGGCTTAAGTAAAGTGGATAATCTCCGTGACCGCCCTGGGAAACGTTCCGATCTGATAATTAGGGAATTGATTACAAAATGAAATGTGACACGGGTTACAGACGGGCGAACGGACAAATGGCGTTGCAGATGTTTCCTGTTCTGACTTTGGTATTCCACCGGTATCAGTGACAATCAACGGAAGGCGTTGGAAATTTCCGCTTTTCGGTTAATTAAATAGTATTAACTGCGAATACCTTGGTAAACCGGGACCTGTTATCACTCGCTGTCACGTTATCCGGAATTTCTAAGAGAAGGCTGTGCAGTAATATTCCGTAACAGGTTGGAGTATTATGTTTATTAACTTGCGATGACCGAACATTTCTTTAAAGGCTAGCATATCGGAGTTACGCAATGCATCACCAAACGTGTCATACATGGTTGAGAAAATGAAAATAGCTGAAACCAACTTATTGATCTTTACTAAATTCCCTTGAAAACAAAATTTGTATTAGTGTAAAATTCTCGTAGATATTTGTATTTTTCAGCCCAAAAAGGCTATTAGTCTTCAAACGCGATTTTGCTTCGAATAACTGTAAATCCATCACTTTTCATTCGAGTCAGTTTCCACTCGGGCAACTGAAAGATATTTAACTTTCAATTTGAATCTGTCTGTTATGGATGTTACGTGTCTGCTGTGGACAAAACATTAATAATAAACAGGAAAAAAATTTCTAAGCCATTAAGAAAAATGAAGATTGATATGATATACTAAGAAAAGACTGAAAAAAAATGAAAAAAATGTATGCCAGCACTTAACACTACAGCGGGAATTCGAAACATATGCTGCTACGCTTCTTTTAAAATTTTGTGACTTTTTTGCTGAATTGTATGCGGTAGAAGTGCAAAGAACACTATGCTTAATAACAATAAGGATAAAAGACACACATACCAAAAATATTATGAGTTAGCAGAAGTAAATACAACAGCAGACTGGTAGATTGCTAGCTTAAAGATAGCGTAAAAGACCTTAACAAACCTTTTGTGCTACCGTTCATACCTGAAACATTTTTAATTACTTTTTCGTTTTGTTCATAATTTCGATTCTACATACTTTTGCATCGCTATGCATTTATATTTATTTATTAGCCCGAAGGAGTATTATCCCAGAAGCGCTATTAGTCTCGAAACGGTATTTTGCGTTGAATCACTAAAAGCATTGTATCATTCAGACTGTTGCCACCAAATATTATCGCATTCTATTATATTTAAAGAAATTAAATAATGAAGAATCTGCATGAATGTATGAATGTTTTAAGCATTGTGAGAAAACAACAGTACCTAGAGTCATCAAATTCTGAATAACGTAGTCCTCCGCTCAAATATGAGCACCTGAAAGCCCGAATTTGGAATATCGAATTTATTTTGTTGTCAATTTCTTATATTTTGTAAACGTTTAACGAATTTTTGATTAACAAACTCAACGATTTCAAAGCGAGCATGGCAAAAGCGAGCATGGCAAAGGGGGAAAAAATTTTTATCTCCAGCGCGCGAGACTGTCTATCAGAAATTCTGAAGCTATGTTGTTTTTAAATAATATCATCCCAAATGCTCTCGAAACATGCTTCTGTGTGTAAATTGAAAAACATCCCCGTTTGGTCGCATTTTTCATTTACACTCACATACACGTTTCTAGAACATTTAGAGCTAGATCGTAATATCCAATCTGAAAGCTTTCAGGTTTTGTACCTTTTTTTATCTCCTTATTCAGTGCAGTTTGAATAAGGTATAATGCTTACAAATAAATTTGAATTTATGGTTCCATATTGGTTTTGTACGCTTTACATCATGCATTGTGTTAAAGATTGTGTAATTCTGAGTAGATCGACATTTAAACTGTAAAGACAGCTGTGCTCAAGTAGAACCCGAAATACAGGCAGAAACACTTTTATAGGAAACATGTTTCGTCACGTAGGCAACAGTTGATGGTATTTCCCCAAATTGCCAACATTTTAAAAATTCCCAGAAAGCACGTTTTGCAAATCGTAGTAAAGATTTTTGTGAATTGCTTACCGTTATTCCTTGAACAACCTTATAAATATGTAGCTTTGAGTGGTCATCAATCGGTTTTTGTTTCTTAGTGCATTTTAGCCCAAAAGAGCGTTATCTCAGAAGAGCTATTAATTTCGTTTTGGAATTTTGTGTCGGTTCACTATAAAAGTCTGAATCATTTCTCGCATTGCGAAAACCAACGGTACCTAGAGAGCAAATTTTGATTAACGTAGTCCTGCAGTCGAATATCGGGAAATGGAAGCCCAAGTTTCGTGTTTGTTTTATAACCTATTTCATATTTTGTAAAACTTTAACGAATTTTTATTAACAAATTCAACGATTTCATTAACATCGCGTGCGTCTCTAAGAACGGATATTTTATGCAGGAAGTTTGTATTGTACTTCCTTATACAAGGTAAAAAAAAAGGAGTATTGTAATCGCGAAAGTTTTCGGGCATCATATTTCAACGTTCAACGAAAATATCCATTTTGACCGCTATCGAATGTAATTTAACATTTTTTTTTGCCTAAGGACAAAATAAAGGACCCCAAAAAAATTATAAAACTGATTTAAAGTGGATTCTGAACAGATTTTATCTTTGCGTCTGTGCGTACATACGTATGTATACGTATTACATACGTGTGTATGTAATACGCTTGAAATTTGCATACATCTCGCATAACTCAAAAACGAATAGACTCAGAATGTTGACATTTTGTATATAGGACTGCTATAACATGTAGATACGCACCTCCCATTTTGGTTGCAATCGGCTGCACCAAAAGTATATAAATATATATATCCGCTATGTTACTCGGCTCAGTGAGGTCAGATTTTTTTTATTCTTATATGTTGGCAAATTGCGCACTGTTTGCTTTAAAAATGATTGAATTATATTCTTCTTATCTTCCGGTTAAGGTTTTTATGCCTATAGTAAATCCGTCTGAAATATTTGTAGAATTATCAACAATTTAAAGTGTTGTTTAAGTGTGGCTACGCCGAATTATTTTTACGCAAGCAGCCATATTTGTTTACATTTGAAACTTAGCAGAATAGCAGATTTGTTGCCAATCTAGGGAAGCTAAGCTTCGCAACAACAAAGATAACGTCTTCTTTTTATTATTGCAAATTAAATCATGCTTAACCCATTCTGGAATTTATTCGAGGAAATACAAGTGTTTAAGATTTACTTCGTTATTTATAATATAGATATTTTGAGTTTTTATGTATTTTTACCTTGTCTCGAAGTGAAAATTGAATTAACTGAATGAGAAATACTGAATCGTCTGCGCAAAACTGCTCCTTTCTTTCTTTTTTTTGTTTGTTTAATATTTTTTATAGTATTTGAATAGGGCACGTGGCAACGATTAGATAATTCTTCTGATGATACAACTTTTTGTGCATTCTGAGTTATAAAATGAATGAGATGTAATGCTGTTAAGTGAACCCAGCGCCATGGTAAGGTCGCTATGGTAAACAAATATAGTAAATTTTAAAAAGTGGAAAAATGTGCATTTATTCTATTGTGGTTTATTGCGGTATCGATGAAGTAGATTTAATTCAGTAGAATGAGTTTAAATGAAATGCAAAAAAAAATGTGTATATTTTAATATTCCATATAAGAACATCATGTGGTGTACACATAATTTTTTTGTGATATTGCTGTTGAATTGAATTTCATTGTCTAAGTGCGAAGAACATGATATTTAATAGACAAAAGTATCACACGAAACATTAAAAAACGCCCACTCCGTAATATAAAACCTGAAACCTTTTAGATTTTATATTTTTTATTGTTTTATTTCTGTAATTAGTGCAATTTATATGGTAATTAAATATATATTAAATGCGTATTTTATTTCATTGTGAATTTATGGCAGCGTATAACGTTTATTTTACTTACAATGATACAGATTTTTGTTTACTTCTTTGTACGAAGTAAAGGATTGAAACAACAAAAAAATCCTGGTATCATATTCGAACGAAAATATTCCTTTTGACAGCTATCGAATGAAATCTAACGACGTTATTTCGTGACATCTGTACGTAAGGACAGAATAAAGGACTCCTTTTACCCCAAACGAATTATAAAACTGATTTAAAAGAGATTCAGAAGAGAATTTTTTCGTGGCGTGTGTACGTACGTATTTATGTACGTATCTCGCATAACTCAAAAAACGTAGCCTCAGAACGTTGAAATTTTGTATGCTATACTATGTTGTTGTGCACCTCCCTTTTGGTTTCAATCGGGCCGCACCAAAAATATATAAATATATACATATATATACCCATTCTGTTACTCGGCTCCGTGAGCTCAATTTTTATCCTTATTGTCAGGACTTCTGTTACTTCTAATTACCTTTAAAAACATAACTGGAGTCCTGAGCAGGAACAGGGAGGTTACTCGAAACTATATTCGGGCGTGTGTAGAAGATACAATAAAGATAAGAAGTGTTAAATTTACAGTTTATTTCTCACAGCGTACAACCGTTCCCGCACTTTGGGATACAAAGACCAGCACTTATGGCCTAAAACCTAGAAAGTAAGTAATAAATTAATTTAACTAAATAAGAACTAAACTTAGATGCTTTACAGAGAGAAATAACGCGAAGATTGGATCTTTTAACACTACGTATGTAGTGAGCGGAATGCAGAAACTACCGTACGTCTTCAAATATGAGCGAGAACCGAGTTCTGGCCTTAAAGGCAGATGTGAACTGACTGAAAAACACGTGCGTGGTTAGGCAGCGAAAAGTCTCTCTCTCTTTCTTTTGGCTAAAAGCCAAGTCTTAAATACTCATACAGTTAGCAACCTCGTTTTTATAAACAATTCTACTCGCGCTTATTCTGGCCGGAAATGGAAAATAAGAGAGGATAGCAAAGTTTAAATTAAAATAAATGTTAGTAAAACGTAAAATGCTTATACTATATATTGGTAAATTGCGCATTTTTTGCTTTAAAATGGTTGAAATATGTTGTTCTTATCTTCGATTAACGATTTTATGCCTTTAGTTAATCTGCATGGAATAGTTGTAGGATTATCAACAATTTTAAAGTTGCTTAAGTGCGGCTAAGCCTAATTTTTTTTTACCATGGCAGCCATATTTATTTACTTTTGAAACTTAGCAGAATAATGAGCAGAATTTTGAAACTTAGCAGAATAAGTCTTTCTGCACCTTCAGTGTCTTTTTGCCTAGTGGAACCAAAAGGAATTTTTAGTTTTGTGCACCTAAAAATCTGCCTTCTTGCCTGCTGGCTTTTCGCATAGGAACACTAATTGTAATTGTAATTTTTTACTTGGTTTAACTGTTTTTGTTGTTTTATGCTTTTCTATATCCTTTTTAATGGAGATATTTTGAGTTTTTATGTCATTTTGCATTGCCGCGAAGTGAGAACTGAGTTAATTGAATGAGAAATGTGTCTCTGATGAAATTCGAGGAAATAAGTATAAATAAAATGCGGGACAAAATGCGAATAATTTAATATTCCATACAAGGAAGTCATGTGGTGTACACATCAGATTTTTATTTCTGAGTCTGTTAAGTTTGGAATTGTAAATCTAACTCAAACAGAATCGAAGATATGAGCAAAAGCTCTTCTACCTTCTCTTGATGACATTTCGTATCGAAAGATTGACAGCATTTTTCTTCCCTCTCCCCACAATTCGGCGAATTACTCTTACGTTTCTAGAAGACGAAACTTCGGAGCCCAAAGAGAGACATTTTCTCTATGTTTACGAAACTGCTTACCCTCTCCTTGAACGAAGTTTTGTATATACGATTAATTACGTTGGAACCTGGAGTGAGAGAATTCACTTCAGTGCTTTGAGTCCACTACTGTTTATTACTAACTATCCAGCTCTATGATACTGTTTTAGACTTTTAACTACGAATGAATTTGTTGATCTACAGTATTTCTCGCGCATTAAGTAATTTTTTTCTTAACGTTATTTATTTCATTGCCATTATTTGTAATTGATTAATTTGGTACAGAAATATTTATCTCAACAAAATTTGAGGTTTTCCTTATTAATCCTGATCAACTATTTAAAGGAATTTCTCTAGGAACCTACAACAACCAACACTGTTTAGTTCCTTTGAAAATTTTTATTTTCCTGTAGTTGGTACCTCGCCTATTCAATTATTTAAGCTGGGAATAGTTATTAGGCTAGGGGAAGTTTAGAAGAAACAATCAAATTAATAACTGCATATTAAATTATACAAAAATATTCGCAGTCCAAGCGGATTTTTTTTATGAGAGAAAGACTCATTGAACTGCTAATGATTATGAATATATTCCAAAGAGGATTTTTGACACTCGAAACTTTAGAACTACAGTAAAGCATCATTTGCATGTTCTTCCTTTATACGTCGTTTTTGGATTCGAGGCATTTAACCGAAAGCAGTTAGCCGACAGGAAATTTAGTCGACATGGGCAGTTAGCCGATAGGACTCTTGGCCGACACAGATATTTAGCCGACGAGGACATTTAGTCGACACGGACAATTAGCTGATAGAATATTTTACCAAGACGGCTATTTAGCCCACAAGACGTTTAACCCAAACCACGTTTAGCCACCGACACAATTAGCCAAAAGCAAGTTTAGCTGATAATGCTCAGAGGTAGACAAAAAATATGCAACAATGTTTTAGTAAATTTTGTCCATTACTATCTGACAGAAGGCTGTATCCAAGGTACACAACGAGAATGTTTACGAGCAAGTACCACATTTGTGTCTCTATGGAATGCTAAAGAGACTATAGATTTTAAAATTAGATGGAAAAGCAACCTTACTCTGGCTTAGATATTGAAATGATTTTCGAAAGCTATCAGACATAGGTCTCATGTTCCAGAATGGAAAAAGAAAATGTCAGCAGTCAGAGAAGTGAGACGATTGATGGAAAGAAAAGAGCAGAGCAAAACAAAAACAAACGGTAACGTGATCCGTCCTGGAAAATAATAATGAAACGTGAAAAAGCTAAGATATAAGAATTTTAAAAGCGTTGGAAGATTAAGGTCACTTGCGAAAAAAGAAAATGTTTTGTTAATGTGAAAGTATTTCAAGAAATCCTGTTTACCTACTGAAGAAGGTTTATTAATAATTTTTGTATATCGAAACTTTAAAATTATGATTAAGTGTTCAATTGAAATTAGGTATCAAAATTTATTTATTTCTCCTTTCAAATATACGATTCATGTTCCCTGAGAAAACACTTCAATGCTCTTTCAGTTTGGCCAATATACGTCAAACCACATTGATACGAGAGGCTAAAATTCAGCAAGAATTAAAATCAAATATGGAATCTTCAAGAAATGTACAATAAATTTTACTGGTAAATGAGAATATGACTTCAAAGTTAAACTTATGGAGAATACGAGCAACTTCATAGCTGATTGAACTATTAAGCAGTATTATGGCAGTGCTGTTACAAATTATTTCTATGTCGAAATGTGCTTCATCAGGACAAGAGGTACTATTTAGTTGCCTTTCATGTACTGTTATGAGCAATACATTTTTTAACTTTTTTGTTATATGTGATGCATTTTTTGATATAAATAAATATTTAATCTTGTCTTAGAAAAAGTAACCTTCCTTTTGTTGTATGCTAAAGATTCATAAAGTTAAGAATTAAAACAAATGCATTATTTATCCAAATTCTGCATTTCTAGCAGATAAATCCAAAATTGTGTAAATGCTTAATTTTTCTAATCAAATATTATTTTAAGACAAGTAACTTAATCATTTATTAAATTAAAAAAAAGAGTAAAATATTTTTATTAAATTTGTAAAATCTGTATTTTTTAGAATTAATATATTTTCGGTTCGCTTAGAAGGCTGGTAGCTGCAGAACGGAGCTATTTATTGTTTTACCAAATTGTTCTGTTTTAGCAGCAAAATAAAAAGAGGACTCTGTTTGTGTGAAATACACAGAAATATAGTTTAAAATTCTTCAGTGTTAAATATCCTGTTTCACATGTACGCGATGTGTAAATTTTTCATCGATAGCTCTATTTCTTTGGTTGTTTACATGTCATTAAATTCAGCATGAGTAGCGCTAGCCTCATATTTTCTTAAAAAATTTTCTAACTTGTCACTTAGAAACCTATTTACACAAGGCCTTAGAGCACTGCATTTCATTGGCTTACAGGCATGTTCCAATCTCACATATATGGTCGCGATTTGTTAGACGAGTTTCATTTTCAGGTACTACAAAACTGACAGTTCTGCTTCTAATTTCCCATATAATGGTCATAATTCTAAGCTTAGATTCGAAATTGAGTGCCATAAATCTATTTTTGTTTGTTTCTTTCAACAAGCAAAATCATATCACTCTGCTAACTAAAAGTATCTCATTTTTACTATTACATATATTGTGCTCAGAAAATTTGCTTTTCAGAATAATTTTCCCTTGCTGAGAAACTAATTATTTGAAATCAATTTTCATTGATCGACGATTTTCTCCCACGGAGAGTAAAGATTTTCAAACACGTTCCTCTTGCTGTTATAAAATACCTTCAACTATTAAAATTTCATCTCTCTTTCTCATTAGTTACAAAATTTTAAAATTAGTAAAATTCGTTGTCCAGTTCTTAAAAATCAAATTTCTGATTTTAAATCTTGTGGAATTTTAGCTTAATGTGGTGTGGGATATATGTGGTCGGTCATGTCAGTGTGGTTTGACACAAATCGGCCAAACAAAGCGTTGAAACTTCTCGTCAGGTTTAGTGAATCATATGTTCGAAAAGATGAAATAAACACAATTTTATCAGCTACTCACAACTGGGCACTTAATCATAATTTTCACCTTGGATTTACAAAATTTATTCATAAAGCTTCTTTAGTAAACTGAATATCTTTGAACCCTTTCATATTACCAAAACGTTTTCCTCTGCAGTAATGACATTAATTTTGCAACGTTTTCAAATTTTTAATATCTTAGTTTTTCACGTTTCGTTACTGTTTTCCCCGACGGATCACGTCAAACTGTTTTCAGTTTTTTCCAATCATTCCCTTCTTTATAAAATCGTTTCCCCTGTTATTTTTGATTGCTCTTGAAACAGATTTCAATATATTCGCCAAAAAAGAGTTGATTTCTTGTTCTGTTTTAAAATCTGTAACTCTTTAACGTTAAAGGAAGATAAAAATGTTGTACTTATCCATAAACATACCCATAGTAACCTAGAAACAGGCTTTTGTCAAATAAATACGGACAAATGCTACTGAAACATTAATGCATGTTTTTTTTTATCTGCATGTACGCGTTGTCAGCTAAATGTGCTGTCAGCGAATCATCTCTGTCGGCTAAATGTCACGGTCGGCTAAATGACCGTGTCGACTAAATGTCCCTGTCGGCTACGTGTTCTTTTGACTAAATGTCTCTGTTGGGTAAATACCCTGTGAGCTAGATGTACGTGTCGGGTAAATGTTCAGGCTTTGACCGGTCATTTTATACTCGTTGTTTCTGCTCTATCCCGATTCTGTTGTATTATTATTATTTTACATTATTAATTTACTCATCGGTGCCATGGTCATATCAACATTAAGATACTGCAAAGGGTGAAATTGTGTGACATACATTGAAAACAAAATATCGGTAAGATAAATGTGTATCAAACAAATATAGTTATCAAAACGATATCGATAATATAACAAGGGTAATACTTTAGTGTATTGCGTTGTGGTTCAAAGTAGCAAAAACCCGTTCACTTAATTTTTGTTAACATAATGTGTCCAGTTTTCTAAATTAAGAGTGAAACAAACAAGTTTTGGTAAATTTAAGCTTAATATTTAATGGAATTAAACAAAATTTGCTACAATATTTTAGATTCATAAGTGGTGGTAGTTACATATGTGATTTACCGGGGTTTTACAGAGAAACTGGTAGAAAACATACCTTTAGACAGGGAAGGGGGGAAGCCCGCAAGAATCAAGTTACTTGTGACAAAGCTGATCCATATTTTTAGTTACAATAAGGATGAATACTAACATCCTTGATTATACTGATATCTAAAAAGAGAAAAGAATGCATGTTAGTTTATAATAGGGAGTAAAAACTGGGCCTTCCGCCCTTTCAATCTAGACTCGGTTCTCCATGCGTTTATGCCCCTCGTTGGTTTCCTCTTTGCTAACGTTTTCAGCCATCTATCACCAGGTACAAGTAGCGATTCGCCTCTTTGCCGATTCGCTCAAAAAACCCTCTGCAGACTCTTTTTCTTCTTCTCGCCAGCCAGCGGCTTGGCGATGCTTGAAGCTCCAAAAGTCGCCAGTTGCAAGGCAACCCTATGAGGAGTATCCATGGCAGAAGGTGGAAGGGTTTTATGAGGTGGCCAGCAGTTGGCGGAAAACGCTAAGCTGGAAGAATTACAATCGGCACATGGAGTCCTTCAACTATTTACAAATGAAATACATATTTGAGCTAGCCTCGCTCAGGGTGTCACTCTTACATGGGTGGAAGCCTAACGAACTCCCAGTTATCCTCGTGACAAAATCCCTGAGCAGCTCAAATGCATATAAAAAAGACCTTTAGAAGCAGGGTGCAGATTTTAGTATTTTGGTAAGGAATTTCCCAGACAACTGCCTGGCAGAGATAAGCTTCATAGAAACAGAAGGTATTTTTTTTCTCCAAGGAAATTTCGAAAACAAGTCGATAAAATATGCTCTTCCATCACAAAGTAATAATTTACGAAAAGTGAATTTTCAAAAACTAGCATTTAATTAACTAAATTAAATTAAGCACCGAAGAATGTTTCAACAGTTGAAATACAATAATTACACAGCTAAATTCAGGTCTCTTAAGAAGGTTTCTACAGTAGAAATATAGCAATTACATAGCTAAATTCATGTTTCTTAAGAAAGTTTCTGCAGTTGAAATATAGGAATTATACAACTAAATTCAGGTCTCTTAAGAAGGACAGTAGAAATATAGTAATTACACAGCTAAATTCATGTTTCTTAAGAATGTTTCTACAACACCATAAACGACTTTACTACCAGAGTCAGAATATATGGATTCAAAACTTTACCAGAGAGAGGGGTACGTTAAACAAAATTTATTACACATTATACACCAACTTCTTTAATAAACAAAGAACTTTGAAAAATTCAAAGTGAAAATGAACTTAAGGGTCAACCTAACCAAAAATTAAACAAACAATATAAAAAACAAGTTAAGATTAAGAGTTTAAGAACAAAATTAAATGGTTTACCAAACAACCTTAAGGATAAAAGAAAATTTAACACAAGCAACTTAAATTCAGAGTTAACCAAAACTGCCATTTAAAAATTAACAGCACTTACTTTTCAAAAGAGCAAATTAAAATCAAACTAACAAAATGACACTCGTAGATTCTTCTTTAAAATAAATTAAAATTTGCAATTAAGTTAAAATATTCCTGGAAATAAATGTTTCTTAATTCAAAATGGACTACTGAGAAAATATAAGATTGTTCTCACTTTTATGTTAAATATTCAGCAGTTTGAATTCTGATGATATTAAAATTGAAATATTTTATATCTTAACTTTTTTTATATATAGATGACATTTTAGACAAACTAAAATAAGGTGATGATTTTAAATTTGAATAGCAACTGTCATTCTGAATCTACTCATGTTAGACTCAAATTTCGATTATACATATTTTCCATTGATACATCTTTTCGAATATTTGTAATCTTAAAAGACATATAAACAGGGCTTTAGTGTACTGTAAATTTTATTTATTTTTGAATATGTGATATCTGTTTGATATCAGTTTCATTTTAAACTTATTAATTGCAGTAAAAATTTCATTTTGTTTAGTTTTATTTACATATATGTATTATAACCCTTATGTTATTGAAATTTAAATTACAAAAGATAAATTTAATGTTTAAATCACCCAAAATAAAATAACAATATAACTGTCTGAGCAGACTGAAAGTTTTGAAAAACATGTCTGCCCATAAGAATATTCATGTCTGGTTTTAAGCATTCCTTTTCTTTATGCAGACTTTAGAAAACAAATTTAAAAATACACAGTTTTTCACTATATACATCATTTTGTGCTTTTAATATATTTTATCTCTTTTTTTCTCCAGTCTTTAGAACGAAATTTTGAAATCACGTATTTCAAGGCAAATAAAAATCAAAAGACCAATTTAAAAGGAAGAGGATTACAAAATCCACGACAGTTTTGTTCTAATGCCATTAACATTAGCTTATTTTTATTATTTAGGAGGATATAAGACATAAATAATCTCCTGTTTCCAGCATGATGTTCACCAGACAGATCCCAGACGATGCAGAAGAATTCCAATAAAAGGTTTTGTTGAAAGTTTGGTGAATAATAACTCACAGTCTACCATTCTCTTTTACGCATAAGGACGTAAAACATTTTTATGATACATCTTTACATATTTACAGGATGCCTTTTATTCGCATATTTTGGGACATGGAAAATTCAAATCATAGTGCACTCTTTATAAGACAATCATCCACAGTTCCACTTCGTTTTATTCTACTGGGTAAGATGTCATCTAAAAGAAGACTGAAGTCTGTAATAATGATTATCTATGCTTTACTAAGCTTACTTTATTCAAAGTTCTTAGAGCGTGGCAAATCGCATTACAAATTCAGTTGGACAGTGCATCCATTTGTTGATACCGTTATGTTAGTAAAATTAGAAACTGACGACGAGGATATTGCTGCAAACTTTTATTAGTAGTAGCGTTTATTTCATTGTACATTGGATTACTTTTTGTGACATTTTGTGTTAATTTTTAAATTATATACTTTTTTTTATTTTTTATTTATGTAGTAAATATTTGTATGCTTTTCAGTCCCTTCTAACTATTGTTATTTTCCCCATAACCAATTAAGCACGACACGAAGTTGGTGGAGGAAGACGTCAGTCAAGAATGGTACGCCTCAATGAATTCGAGATTCGAGGAAAAAAAAACGTGTGTTAGAAACGCCATTTAAACGAAATCGGATTCATCAGACGCTTGCAAAATTTGACCACGTAACGAACTGGAAAGCCTCTCATTTACATGAAATTTCACTTTGGTACCTCTTAAAGGGTTTGCGGCAATTGTTGCACTTGAAAGTGTTCGTTTGTTATACCATGCTGTAAATCATATAATTTAGAGTCGGTCGTTGCTTGAGTTGTGTAAATAAATGCGTCAGAAACAGAAACGTATTAACAAATCGGAAAATGCATTTTCTGAGCTTTAGGATAAATTTTCTCCGCGTTTGAAAAACTGCTTGGCAAACCCTACAGATACAACCAGGAGGCAATCAGTTCAATTTCTTTGTGCGGCTTTACTGCTCGAACATTACTCCTTTAGATCTGGCTCTGAGTGATTTTGATCATCTGGGATATTTTTAGCATATTAATGAGAATTTGGCCTCATCTTCTTTGTCTTTCTGAGTCTTTATATATATATGTAAAATACACATGCTCACTTTGCTGTACGATCTGCCAACTAACACATAGCGAGTAATATGACCAAACTGAAAAAGAAAAAATGAAAGAAAGGCAAAATTGTCTTGAAATATAATAAATGCTTAAGGTTTTTAAAATACTGAAAATTAAATTCATGCGTAAAGGAAACTACTTAACGAAATATTTACAATATGAGTTTCACTGACTAGTTATTAAGGTCACTGTATTTTATCCGGTACGTTGCACGTTATAGTAGTTTCAGTGTAATTGTAACGAGTGATTAGCATGCATTTGTATGATCTGCAGCTGTTTAGGTTAAACGCTTAAGGCAACTCATATGCGAGCTCTTTGCCTAAGGGAAGAAATGCATTCGTAAAGGCCTTTCAAAAGGAAACTGACTCGTTACGTTACACATCGAGAAAACAAGCTGACAAATACCGCAATCGTAAGCCATTAACAACGATTTGCTTACATATATAAGTCATAATTTTCTTCAAAATGCACAGTTTATATAAAAGAACAAAATCTTTAATGAAGTTTACTTCTAATTTAAACATTTCTCCTTCTAGGAACTTTTCGAAGAATTATAATTATGAGACATGCGAGTAGCATACCTTTTTGAGAGAATTACTTAAACAATCTCTTGCAGGTAATGATTATGACTTCCTGCAAGGCTTGTTAAATTGTGAATACTTTTTTCTGCGATTCATATAAACGTATTTCCTTGAATTTCATCAGAGATATATATCTTATTCAATCAGTTCACTTCTCACTCAGCTGCAAGGCCAAAAATACGTAAAAACTCAAAGCATCTTCCTTAAAAATTGAAAAATACAGAAAATCCTAAATACTGAATACGGTAAAAACGATCAAGAAATTAAGTTTTGCAGTAAATAAATAAAATAAGTAAAAAATTCAAAAATTCTTATAAACTATTTGGGGATGCCAGTTCTAATCTCCCAATTCCTGTTGTCTTGTCCATCTATTTCATGGAAGAATTGATGCCAGAGCCTCAGAGAGGTTGGAATTCTACTTCCATCTCAGTTTTGAGGGAGAGCACACCGGGAGATGGTCCGAGGGTCTCCACCACTTTTCCCTACCACCAGACCACACGAGAGGACTTTCGGTTCGTCATATGTTTAGAGTACTCCATGCCTCAAAAGCACTATTCATTTACAAACATCCATTCTTTCTCGAGGATTGGAACCCGGCACTTTCGGTACCGCAGTAGGCTCCCCTAACACCTAAACCATCTAGACGGCCTCTTGATTCCTAACTTACAAATATGTTAAATGTGTGTTAATTCTGTAAATTTTAATTTTAATAATATACAATAGAAACTTTTATTAAAAAAACGAAGACCATTAAAATTTATTTTCTGTTGAGCTTTCCACAAGTTTATTAAACATTAGAAAGTGTTGTTTTCAATCTATCTAAGTTCTGTAGTTTCATTACAAATTATTAGAGTCTGTGGAATTTAACTGAATACATCGAGAAACATTTCAAATTCATAGGTCTTTTTTGAGCATTCTCGGACGTGTTGCTTTAAATACGTTCAAGTTTTGTGATCTTATTAAAAAGTACTACTCTTGATGAATGTCAGTATTTGTCAATGTGTTTAACAAAGTCCATCTAAGCTTTTAGTAGTTTTTAATAAGACTATAGGACTTGCACGGTGTGGAAATAATCATTTATAGTGTGTTCAATGTAGCTCCTAATGAACAAAGCTCCTAACAGCTGGCATACGGTCTTCTTTAAAGAAACACATCCAGAATAACAGAAATTACAGTTATCTGTATCTATATCTCTTAACAGAATGGAATTTCGTTCAGTATAAGGATGCGAATCAACTGATAAAGCACTCTGTTCTACAGGTTCACATCGACGACTGCTAGTGTAGGTCTGAATCTCTACTCGTTTGAGCTGGAGGGTGATCTCTACCTCAACCTCTTCGTGACGGCGGGAGCAGAAGTGGCGGCGGCGGCAGTCATCGTGGTAGCGGTGGGACGATGTGGGCGACGGTGTTCCTTTTGCCTCAGCTCTGCCTTGGGAGGGGCACTTACCTTATCCATCGCCACCACACAAACAGGTAACGTTCATCTTTTTTAATAAGTGGTATTAAGAAATCATAATCATAGTTATAAAATGCAACCTCCACAAAAATCTGAGTCTCATCCCATCAGGTTTTCTCTTTGATATAAAATATTGATGAATTGCAATCTTTATAAAAGACGTCAAGCGCTTAGAATTATCGTACTGTTATTAGATTCAATTCTCATATTTGAACCGTAGCCTGCAGCCTATAACTTAATAACAGGACAACAGGAATAAGTCAAAAATTATCCACCCTTTTACAATAATATATATCTGACTTTTATAGCACTCCTTATCGTGCATGCAGGCTTAGAATTTGAACCGCTATGCTCCCTCGATCAACGTCTGATGTCAAGGGTATTATTTTCCTTGTTGCTGTAACAGTGTAAACATGGCCTCTCTGCCAGAAAGTGCTCCCCATAAGAAAAAAGAGCTGAAATCCCATTCTCTAATCGGAAGGAGAACCAAAGTCTGAAATTCACCACAGGCTCACAATGTAAGAGGGGAACATTACTCTCTGAATTGAACAAAAAGCTCGAAAGTGAATCAAGAGACTTGATGCACAAAAGTGGTGCAGGACGCTCGCGAGCCTTCACCAATAATGTAAAAATTCAGGTTTGATTTGGTTTGGTTTAGTTGATTACAGCAAAGCACATGAGGGTATTTGCCTAAGGGGTGGGATGACTTCGTGGAAGACTTTCTAAAGACAACAGGCTCGTATACATGTTACATATGGGGAAAACCATGAAAACACGTCTGCAACCAGCCCGTTTGCTGGGATTTGAACCCCGTTCAGGGACTTTACTGCTCGGCCGCTGGTAGGCCTCGTCAAAACTCAGGAAACTCATTAAACAGCGTTGGCAAACCAGTAAGTTACCATTTTTTAGATAGCTTATCGTCTGCAGATGAATCATGTTTCTGCTTGTAGTACGGAGTGATAACGAACTCGGTTTCCATAAAAATCTTTGCAAGATGGATACCAGATAGCTTGCTGCAAAGGATTACTGCACAGTCTTTATAATAATTAAGATCTGGATCTCAAAATTCTGGAACATTGTATGGACATCCCAAAACTCGAGGTTTCCTCGGCTATCATCTCTTTTCGGTTGTTCAAAGATACATTAGCACGTCGATGATTTTTTGCAGACAAAGAAGTGTGGGAAATGTTGTCTCATAAATATTTGCTACATCAAAGGAAAACCCTCTTCTTAAAGGGAATACTAAAGTTTCCGGACCTTTACGCACGTGTGTCGAGAATGGAGACTATGTAAAAACATAGCGTAATTATTCTATACTTACCTCTGTAATAATGACTGAAAATACAACAATTGCTGGTATTTTTTACTTTTCTTCATATGCTTAAGCTCATTTCCTCATGCCAGTTGCTTGAAATACTATGCATTTTGATTTTCTTACACTTTCCATCTAATAAAACACATCTACAAATTTAAAATGACTAGTTTAGTATTTCAATGATTTCCAGTTTACTAACAGTACTCCGCTTTTTAATCCCTTGTTTGAGAGTAAGATGGGAATACACTATATATTGAAACCCTCTTAAGACGAAAACTCATAGACGACGCAGGTCTTCTTTGAAAATGTTCACCTCAGAAAAGGGGTATAGTATACTCACGTCCAGTTAAAACTTTAGAATAACTGATCATTTTAGGCTATTCATATAAAATACACTTGTTATCATTAATTAAGGGAAAGTCACAAAAATGATGATTGCTCAAAACGTTACATGTAGAATTTAATGAAATTGACCCACGTTATACAACACATAATAAAGTATAAAATAACAGGAAAAGAAATTGCCAGAAAATTATGGAGTTATGGAAATTAGCATCTGTACAAAATAAACAAATCGGATGTATCAGTTTGCTTTAGGAAAATTACCTTGAATATGGAGTATGAGCTGCCCTAGAAACAATACAGCAGATGCAGCAATGTGTGAGGCTCTCAATTATGCGGTCTACCATTTCTTTAGGAAACGAGAGCCATTGTTCTTGCAAAGCAGTTGCATGCATAGCAAGGGTCTGAAACGGATAATTGAGAGCAGCTATACGTCTTTCCAAATCATCCCAAGCCTATTTGTTCGATAGTATTGATGTCCGGTGATCGAGTCTAGTCATTACATGAGCTGATTTGTTTGATGCTGAAGATTATGATCCACTATGCGATCCCTGTGCGGTCGAGCGTTATTGTTCTCCAGCAGGAAATCATCACCTATTGCCCCGGATAAAGGCGCACATAAACATCGAGGATGTCAGCTTTATAGGTCTGAGCATTCACGGTTCGACGCAGATAGACACGGAGGTATGTGCATACACCCAAAGAGATATCTATCTCCTTAAACACAGACATTTCCTCCTCCGTATGCGTCTCTTTCAAGGATGTTTGATAGAGGATAACGTTTTTCAGGTTCTCTCCTAATCAAATAACGCTTACTATCTCTTTGTAGGCTAAACCTGGACTCATCTGTTAAGAGGACAACCATTCATTCATCAACCGTCCAATGGACATGTTGACGTGTCCACCTTAAGCGTTTCCTTTTATGATGTGACTTGCAGACAAGCAAATGGCTGGTCGCCTTGCGAACAGATCTCCTTCGTGAAGCCTTCTAAGCACAGTTGAAGTTGATACCAGCTAAGGAAGGATCTGAGTTGAGTAGGAGTTGCGGTTCTATTCCTTCGCCTCACAACAACAACCATTAGCCATGGGCGTTCATCGTAGCTTTTGGCGGTCCTTAGAAGAACCTCTTGGATGCCGATTCTGTGATTAGAAATTGTCAAAATCTACAAACTACAGTTTAAGTCTCACATTTAGCCATCTGGCTACTTCTGTTTCGCTTTGTTTTGCCTCTAGTGTTCCAATAGCTGTCCATCGCAGTTCTTTAGGCAATTGTTGACTGGAAGTCATTGCTATTGAGTGGATATCGCAGATTTCTTATCTCAGTAACATAATCAAATTTTCAGGCTTGCTCTCGAACATGAAATTTTATATTCTTTGCAGATGACGTATTCCAGTTGCAGCGCGGCTAATTTACATACTTCAGGTTTACTCAACTCTTACTTGACAACATATTCAAATTTCATACGGACTGGATTATGTTTTAATGATTATCACCATTTTTTTTTTATTTTTCCTTAATTTTTGGAAACCACTACAGTTGATCACCATGAGAAATTTCATTGCATGTTTCATGTACTTCGAACATTAAAATGTTTCGAATATTCAACAAAATATTAATTTTTTGTTTTACTAAACACACGATATCTATCTGTTTAAAGGAAATGCTTGCCTTTCTGGAAGTTGTTCTTAGGAAAACAGACTCGCATTCATATTATGTGTTGAGAAACCATAAAAAACATCATTACAGCTAACATCTTCTTCTAAATTACTCTAAGAGGAAAATTTCAGAAAGAAAAGCATACGAATCTTTCAGAAAAGGATTGTTATGATTACGGATAATATTCAAGTTTAAAATTTTTTTTTCTACGAAGAAAATTGATATAACTGATGAAAGAAAACACTATAAATTACCATTAAGTACCAACTTGAGCAGTAGCACAGTTTTAACTGCATGGCAAACTTCCGTTGCAAAAAAGTAAACAGCCGAATAACACGCGGAAAAGAAAACTGAGAAAAACAATTTTCGAAAAGCTTTCACTACAGCCACGCATTCTAGTATAAATGGTACTGAAACACATAATGTCATTTGTATGAGGAGATTGGAACTAAGTATAAAAGCAGAAAATTAATATTTTGTTGAAGGGGCGCAATAAGGTACTTACACCACGATAGCACTCAAAGTATGAAAGCTATTATTCCTTATAATCCCAGAAGCGGCGATTTGTGAGTAGCACGAGACCTCGTCAACGAAATCTAAATAGGAAAGAGTTATCGTTCAAGGTATTTTAATATGAACACCACTGTAAAGAACATTTCATGTTTGGGACTAGGAAGTATACAAGCACCCTACATTTGGAGTCATAAAATGTGAGGAAAAAAATCTTCTTCGACAATTTCTATCGAAACGTCTTCTTGAATCCTTTATCACTCGTTCATTTGACAGTAACCGAAGAATGCAATGCAATCGAAAGAAGAGCACTACTACTTACGTTACTGCAGTTTTTGATGTTTCGTTATGCTCCAGTTTTCAAACATTTACGTTTAAGCTTTCATCTTAATCGGAATGATGAAATAAAATTTTAGAACTTACTTCAAATTTCTGTGCTTAAATAAAACTTTTCTCAGTCCTTTTCCTTTGCGGAGCTCTCCAGAGACCTAGAAGAGGTCTAGATCATTGACATCTTTCATTGTGTAACCCCCTTCTCGAAGGGCATTTTAGTATGTATTTCATACATTGTCTGGATAGTGGCTGAAAAATCTCTTTTCTTTCTTTTATTACAGGTACAACATCCCGGCTGACCATGTTCGTGGTAGCTAAACTTAGCATATCCTCTTCATCCATAGTGCTGCCTCTGTGGACCAGCGAACTTCTGCCTGTTGTCGTTCGATCCCTGGGCATGAGACTCGCGGATCTCGTCGGCTTGGTGGGACCAGCTGCACTGCCCTTTCTTTTCAATCAGGTAACGTAATATAGGCTAAATACTTTGACTGACAGAAACCGGTATTTTAACCTCATTTCAATCATCACTGAAGAAATAAGAGACAGAAATGTGACACTTACATAAGTGTCACTGTTTTTCTTTGGTCCTTCGATTACGACGAAGCGCTCTCAAGATATCTCTATACGGAACTTCTTTATTCCGTCCTTCACTAAGTGCTTTGTTGTCTTATCAACAAGACTTTCCCACAGCGAAAAAGACCTATAAAGAGAGACAGATTGCTACTTTCTAAATGCATGTAACTGCAAGCAAATGTGCCTGAAAGGGAAGTGAAACAACCAAGAACGAGAAACTAGAAATCATTCAGGAAGAGAAGCTAAATCATAAAAAGAGCTTCAAAAAGAGTGAAGTTACATTTTGTATAATGAGAATCAATTAGTATTATATCAGCATTATATTATTTGATTGCGGTGAAGACAATAAGATTACCTCTCCTAAGATGAGTGATGAATTCTTAAAGGACTTCCTAAGGAGCAAAATGGTATTACATTGATTGTACCATCGCACATAAGGAAAAACCACAAAAGCTCCTATGCTATTAGGTAGAACTGGAAACCAGTACGAATTACCAATGTTCAATTGTCTTATAGGTCTGCCGTTCTAAATACAAAAGGAAGAGTGAGGCCACTATTATTAATTTTAACGAGATCATCATGATAGATTCAGAAAGGAAACAATGTCACTGAAATATGAAGTCTAGATGGAAGCAGAAACGATGGAAGCAGAGTATTAATAAAGAATGAAATCAGCAAAGATATCGAAGTCATCATTAATATGTTAGGATCACTAAGGAAACCATCAAGCAGTGGCTCAAGAACGGCAGTTAAATCAGCAAGAATGAGTCTACAGACGACTCATTGCACAATGCACTAATAAAACGGATCAATGATTAGGTTGAAAATGCTCACAATCGACATGGCAATGTATAAAGTACTGAGGTCGAGAATATAGGCCTATTTTTAACTAAATGTTTCTCACATTGAAAAGAGACTTAAGCGGATAAAATAGTGTTTTCTATTCTATAGAATTTAGACACTTCAAAATTTCATAGCTTAGATTTGTAACCTTTAAGTACAGAAGCTTCTTTACAAAACATTAGTACACGCGAGTATTGCATAATTACCCCAGCTGTCCTAAAAATCACACAGTGATGGTTAGACATAAGGAAACGCTTTTTTAGATGTTAGAGGCATCTGTGTTGGTAATAAGATTCAAAAGGACTAGTATTTGCAAGAAATTGGTATACTTGCATAGACTTTGCTTTTTAACCTTGCTTTGCAGTTTTGCATAATTTTTTCCGCAGTACCTTTATTCCCCAGAACTATATGACAGAGCGTTTCAGAAAATCGGTTACGAACTTTCAGAAGAGACATATTACACCTAGACGATGGAAAATCATGTAGCAGTGCATGGTCGGGAACGCTTTCCTGGCGCGGTAGTCACGACATAAATCATAAGAAAGAAGGCACAAATAGTGTGATAAAATATGCTTATTATGCTTAGTACAACAAAAAACAAGAAATAAAAACAAAAAAAACTGGCAACTATCGTTATCAAAGAAGGTGTTCGAAATACTCGGACAGTCATGCAGGAACCGTGCTTCATGCATCTTCCATACGATCTTCCTTTCCCCGGAGATGTGAAGCCTGCGTAACGGTACGGGATCATAATTTTGAACACTTCTTTAATGACGATCGTTGTGTAAGGGGATGCTTATTGCATTTTTTATCAGAACATTTATTGATACGAATTAGCCTGAAAATCAGTCAATTAATCAACATTTTTACAAGGAGGTGCTTTATCAATTAAGAAACAGGATAAAGCAGGTTTTGATTTTAGACAACGTTTTATTTGACACAATAATACTAGGTCCCATATAGCATATACAACAACATATGCTAAGCTGTTATATATTACAATATATGCTTAGCAATATATTGTAATGCATAACAATATTTTCCTAAGCATTAATTTGCAATGACAAATCACCGACGATATTCTACCGACTTATCGACAGCTCATTATTTCGTTTTTTCAAAGCTTCAAGTGGCTATGAAAAGAAACACATTTGAAAACTTCCCGGATATTAAATCAATCCTAGACGCATTTTACGATCGGTTTGTTTCACCCTTCGTAAACAGTGTTTTGATGACCTGAAGAAAATCTTCAAAATTTGTATAAACTATATTATTCTGAAGGAGATAAGTTTATTTGAAGGTTAGTAATCTTTCCCT
>KK116770.1:137314-148614 GCA_000611955.2 Stegodyphus mimosarum
TAGGTCAGGGGAAAGTGCTGGCTGAAGAATACCGGGTTCCAAGTGGCCACGTGGCGCTACTAAGAGGGAAGACCTCGGTGTTCGGAGCATGTTTGTGAAGCATCGTATTGCGTACGCAGCAGAAATTCCAGCTGCAGTTTGCATCACAGTGACACAACGAGAGGCTACAAATCTATTACTTGAAGGACAGCTTCGAGCCGTACGCTTTGTAGCGTGCATTCTACTGTTTCCAAACCACTGACGTGTGCGACGTCAGTCCTTTCAAACTACAAATTATTAGAAGATGCTGTGGAGATCTGTTATGGTTTCTTATGAAATCCGGTTCTGCTTTGGTGCCAGTGATGGCCCTGTGTTGGTTAGATGAGGCCAAGTGAGCGGCTGTAACCAACCTGTCTGAGATCTAGACACACTGGATCTACACCTGGAGTTATGGTCTCTTGAGCAATTTCGTATGACAGGAAGTGCACTCTCGTAGTTATCCCACGTATCCTGACTGCAAATTCGTACATCAGACTGATGCTGCCATTTAGGAATAGCATTCAGCGGTGGGCTTTCCAACAAGATAACGCTCGCCGTCATCCTGCTGTTGTAACCCAACATGCTTTATAGAGTTTCAACATGCTGCCGTGGCATGCTAGATTAAGGGATCTTTCTCCAATCGAGCACGTATGAGAAATAATTGGAAGATAAGTCCAGCATCATAAACAACCAGTATTAACCCTCCCTGTAGTGGCCAACCAAGTGCAACAGGCATGGAGCTTCATCCTGCAAACTGACATTCGGCACTTGCACAACAAAATGCATGCACGTTTGCATGCTTGCATTCAACATTCTGGGAGTTACGCGGGTTAATAATGTACCAGGACTTCAAATTTGAAGTGGTTCTTCTCGCATTTGCATTAACATGTGATCTTGAAAATTTAATCGATTAAATATGTCACCTAGAGAAATGTATTGTTGAAATTTCATTACTCTACATTAAATTTTTTCCAACAAAGTATATACATGTATAAGATCACAAATCTGAACCTGAAAATATGCTTTTGAAAGCCAGATGTAATAGAATAGAGTTTTAAAGATAAAAGAAAAAGCAGTATATTATTCAAACTTTAAATCATATTCCACTTTCACATATGCCACCCCTCTGAAGAAGATGCTACGAAAACTCTAACATAACGCTTTTCGGATTTTAATGCTTTTTCTATTTTAATTATGTTCTCCTGTTCATTTCGCTCTGCAGTAGGTCCTTTAAAGTGTTATATTTGGTTTTGTATTCTGACCTAGTTTTACTCTAAAATAGTTATCTTTGCAAATCAGGAACAATATGTTGTTTTAAAGACTAAATATTGGAATTAATCATATATATATATATATATATAATATTCTAAATAAAAGTAAAAAAATGTAAATTAAATGTCTACGACTTGCGCCAAAGCTGCAAAGTAATAAACCAATAATTCATAATAATTTATAATAAGTAAACTTTCCATATACCAACTCCAAGGAACAAAAATTCAATTAAAAACCACAAATGAAAAACATTTCTAAACAGAATTTTAAAGTGCTGTTTTCTAGACCTTCTATGCTTTAAAAACATAAAATTCTGCAAAGAAAAGTCTTTAATAGCAAAAAATACCAAAATCAAAATTAAACTTTTTAAGTATTGAAAAAGTAGCTATAGTCATTGATCGCAAATTAATCAACATATCAAGAGGATAAACCAATCTAACATGAACTAACAGGAACTAAATTAAAAGAGAGTGTTTCATCTTACTTACATCTTACTTACTAAACATCAAATTTTTTGGTACATCAAAACATAATTCACAATTAATACTCAACCAAAATAGACACTAGTCCATTTAAGCGAAACGAATCCTGCTAAACAAAAGAAATAGCAAATAATCTTTAAAATTAAAATTGCTCACAAAAGAACACAGCTAAACGGGATGCTTACTTTAGAAAATATATCCCCTACATTTTAATTTTTAAATTCAAATCCAAAAGTAAAAACCAAAGTATACATTTAGAACATTAAAAAGTAGTTCAAAATCAAAAGAAGATCAAAATTGATATAATCCTTAAAATTAAAGTTGAAAACAAGTAGTTAATTAGAAATTTAAACATTAAACTAGGAAGTTAAAATTACCTAACTTACCTGGAAAATTTTAAAACCAAATGGCTCAAAATGAAAGTATAAAGTGATCGAAGTAAAAGGGTTGTCCTCAAGTGTAGTAGTCTATTTAAGAAAGTATAGCCTAAATTGGCGAGAAAATGGAACGTTTCTTGGAGATAATATACAGTGTGCCCGCTAAGTCCGGTACTACCCGTTTAAATGCCGAACGGCTGCGGCTGTAGTAAGAAAAATGGTGTCCAGGTATAGTAAAGTGGCTAGATGAGACAGCTTTCAGCACACCTGGAGGAAAACAGAGGACTTAGCATTCCTATCTCCAAACTGATACGAAATAGGAGGAAAAAGTGAATTACAAAGTTGTAGAGCATCGTCGATTTAGTAGAAAAGACGCCTCGTGGACATGAATATTAAGAACAAAAGATTTCAAACGGGCATTTATTTGTTCGCTATTTCCGAAACTGTTACGTCACGAAAGGATCTTAGAAAAAAAGAAAACAACTAGTTATCACAAGATATCTTTATTTTCGATGTTGAAACTTCCTTACATCGGCATACATCTGCTGTTTGAGGTATCCCCACAGAAAAACGTCCATTAAAGTCAGGTCAGATGAATGTGGAGTCCATTCTTCGAAACCACCCTACTAGATTATCCTTTCTCTTAAATTCCTCCATCAGGTACTATGTCTTGCAGTGGTTCTAAATATCATGCGGATGTTAACGTATCCTGGTAAAATATTGAGCCGATTAAACTGTTATTATAAATTCGACACCAGATCCTAATCGAAAACCTATCTGATGTGAAGCGTCGGCAGAATATGATGGATTTTCCAGTACCCAGTAATGGGTGTTCTACTTATTGTACATTTCATTCCGTGAAAAGCATGCCTCATCCGTTTAAACTATACCTGCCAAGAGAAAAGCATGCCTCATCCGTCTACACTATACCTGCCAAGAATGTTGGCTGGGCCCCTGTCTAGTTCATGACGAAGTTGCACCATGAAACATCTCTCAGCATCCCCGTCCAGTAATGCTTGGTTAAGTGTTGGTCTCTATGGATGAGCACCGAATTCATATAGGATTTTCCAAAAGCGACTTGAGGAGCCACAGTTTTCACTTATCTCTCTTGTGCTGCCGTTTGGATATGTGAAGCCATATAAGACATCTTCCGATTGCACTTTCCATCCTGCGTTAGCTGGTCTGCCGGATCGAAGTCGGCTAGTCAGGCAGCCTATGTCCCTTAAAGTTTCACAACCTGTAGGATGGTTTTGTGTGAAGGATACAGGCTTGCAGGAAGTCCCTGCCAACGTGTCTAGCGCTCAGATTCATAGTCAGTAGAACCATCGCACAATAATCATTTGTTGAAAATCGCTCCATGGCCATGAGCTTCAACTTACAATCCACGAGGAGATATCTCTTTTATAGCTGTCTCAGGTGAACAGGTGTGACGTTTCACACATTGTGAATTATTTGTAATTCACCTCTTCTTCTTATGTCGTATCGTTTTCGAGATAGGGAGGCTAAGTCCGCCGTTTTTTATCAGGCGGCACTGTAAGCTATCTTATCAAGTAGCGCATTGCCGCTTTATAGTTGCAACCGTTCGGCAGTTAAACGGGTAAAACCGGACTTTAGTGACCACCCTAATATATACATATATATATATATGTGTGTGTGTGTGTGTGTAATAACAGCAATGTGATGGTATGGCAGCATTAAGTGGTGGTGTGCAATTGATATTAAACGAGATACGCTCTAAGCTTCAAAAAGAGAGTCGCATGTGCCCAATAATTGTTGGAATACATGAAATTTTAGTACATTGCGTTAATAACCCTAGAAAGAGAAATACATAAAACATCTCACTTATCCTATGACGTATCGTGCCTTTTCAATAAATTCACTCTTAATTGCATCACATTAATTTATTATATAATTCACGAATGAATATCATCTTATTCTCGGTTAAATATGAAATATAAGAGCATTATCATAACAAACACAGTCTGCACATGCAATCAATTACTTTCGGATATAACCTGCCCACATCGCAGGCTATCGCTCTTTGTAAATATTAATGTATTCTCACTTGCACAGGTGCAGTTAAGCTGCACACGATGTCACACTTATTTCCCTCAAAAGAGATTTGCGGACTGGAACTCATTTCGTGTTTTAAACTCGAGCATTAGGCCTTTTCATACGTTTCATACGGTATATCATACGTTTCAAAAAATATGCATCACGTGCTTCAATCATGGCGAGGGGATATGTAAAAATTGCAGAAATATAAATCTGCGATGTACGAGTAGCACACACATATTTTAGAAAATTATCACTCCGAAAATTTTCTAGAACATGCAGACTTGATCACTTTCTCGTTTTCTCACCTCATGCTTTTTTATTGAGCCTCAAGTCCTCGTTCCTTCTCGAACTCCATTACGGGAAGAGTGAGGGCCGAAACCTCACTCTTCCGCCTGGCGTCGTCGTCAGAAACAGGGAGGAAAACCAGTTCTGCGAGAATTTATTCCCACGTGCAGCTATTCGATGACGAGTCAACTTACGATTAAATCCAAGTGAGAAAATTATGTTTTCACAAGGAAATTTCAAAGAACTATTGATGTATGAATACTGAGACGTAGAGACTTAGATTATATAGAAGAAGTTGGCAGTCGAAGTAGTTTAAGTTCCATTTTTATTTAAATTGACATTTGTGGTCACAATTCACTTGGTACTCTAATTGTGCCTATTTCCGGAACACTTACATTTTGATAATTTTGTGATAGGAAGGGAGCCCAGCGAAATTACGTAAACGCAACGCACAGACAGAAGCTGAAATTGCATAGTTATCCAATATGAAAGCTCCCGAAGAAGAAAGGTTTTGCTTTAATTTGTCAAAGTTTAGGTTCCCAACTGCTACGTCATCGGCGCTACGCAAGCTTCGTGACATAGATGAATCTAGAAATGACGCAGTTCAGAAATGTTATTAATTTTAGAATGAAGACAGGAGTTAAAGGCTTATTATTAATTTATTATTTGAAAGATAGATGTTTTACACACACATATATATTTATATAATAATGTATATATAAAGTATGTATGTATATATATACATTATTGGAGATAAAAATTGCAACATAGCAGAATCATATTCATTGTAAATATACGGTATAATGGGAGAAAGACATGATTAAATTTTCAGGAGGTTTTGGGTACACGATGTACAGAATTCAGATATGGAGCTTCATTCCATGCGGCGTCATCTGTATACCAGAGTTCATCAATCACAGTGGCTACTGGGTAGTGGCTTGCCAGTCTCTCAACAATCCATGACCTTTCAGTGGGTAAAAGATCTGGATAATGTGCTTGCTAGGGAAACAGTAAAACATCTTCAATACTTAAGGAGATCAAAAGAGCACAGGCAACATGTGGGCATACATAATCTTGTTGAAACTGGGCGTTACACATGCCTAGCAGAGAAGGCAGAACTACGGGCATTAACACATCAAATATGTAATTATGTATCCATTTTTACCGAATATGCGAATAGGAGGTGACCAGGATATGCACCCAGTGACATCCCATATCAGCACGCCAGATGGCGGTTCAATAACGAAGGCCCGATAGCAATGCTCGTTCTCTTCTGTGCCTCCACACACGGATGTGTCCATCACGATGCTTCAAGTAGAATTGGGATTCACCTGTGAAAGACGACGTGGTGCCAGTCTTGTATTCATCTTGTCCGGACGTATTGCCAGTCTTGTTCAGCGTCGTTGTTAGTCTCCCCAGTGTATGTCTGCCTGTCTCTACTGCATTGTAACGGAAAGTCGCAGAAATCATCACCACATTGACGATTTGTAGAACTACAAATATTTTTGCACTATGTTTGTGGCCACTTGTCGTTCTGCACGCGAGCCAAATTCTTGTCTTCGATATTTCTTCATTTGTGAATTTGACAGTGCTAGTTTTCAATTGTGATATTTTACAACGACATTTTTCGATTACATCATAATATAAATATTAGTGACCATATGCTAAAAGTTATGTTGGAAAGTTATACTCATAGTGAAAATAATGTATAAGGTATTCATTATTTTGTGTATTAAAGTTCTTTCGAAATGGAGCACCTTTTATACCAATGCCTGTATGGGAATATTACGGGTTATATTTAAAAATTGAATATTTTACTAAAAATGTACTCAACACGGCATTTTTAATTTTTTATTTATTTGTAGTCATTTAAATATCTTTCGTAGAAGGAAACATGAAAATTAAAAGCGCACATACTACGATAAGAACTCCGAATCTTCCGACTACCAATCGGACATGCTTTCAGTTATAACAGGAAGGCACGTGGAAAGGAAGAGGAAAATTCTTTGCATGCACCCCCACTTAAAGAACTAATGGGGAGGGAGAGACTCACACGCTAAATTTACATAGTGACGAAATATCAACTGAAACATTTTAATTCGGGAGGAAAAAAGGAAAAGCTTTTCATTCCGTTTACATCAAAATATCTTTTTCTTCGAGTTATTTTCCACTCATTCATTTGGCCGTAAGTGATCAGGTATTTATCGGAGTAGGAAACATGAAAAGTTAACAATTCCCTGGCCAGTATTCGAACTCTAGACATCCCGACTGCCATCTGGCCGTACTTTCAATTACACCATGAAGGCGCGCAATAAGGAAGGAGAAAATTCCATACATTCTCTTTTTAAAGTCCGAAATGGAAGGAGGCAATCCATTTACCAAATCCTAGTGACAAATTATTGACCACGAAGATTTTGTTCGTGCGCCATTTATAGAATCATTAGGTTTATTTCGGAACAGGAAATATAAAACATTAGCAGTGCCCTCTCCAGGATTCTGACTCTGGACCTCTCTATTGGCAGTCAGACGTACTTACAATTAGATTTCAAATGCGTGCAATAAGGAAACAGAAAAATTGCTTATAAGATTATGTCAGTGTTCGATGCTTTTCTATCTGAAAAACTGTTTACAAAAATAATTTGAAATAAATAAAATTATTTTCAAATAACTGCGGTTTATTATTTCAGCAATTATAAATACTAACTATAGATAGGAATTATAAATACTTTAATAAGCATGGCTCTCAAAAAACGTTTCAGTGCGTAAATTGATAACAGTATGTATGTGACCATTAAAAACGCGAAATTTCCTTAAGTGCTCAAACATTTGTTTAACTCAATTAACTTTATTTTTGTACGGATGTTACAAAAACAATTTTTTCTTTAACACACTTGCAGCTTTTTAGGTTGGAAGAGTTGAAAATTAAACAAATTACAAATGATTTAATTAAAGATTATAATGTTACTTTAAAACATCTCCCGTTTCTCTTCCCAATAAAAAATTATGTTGGCTACTTTTGCTCTTATGACTTTTCGAATATTTCATTATTCCATTAAAACGACTCGATGATATATTTTTTCAGTTAATTTTAATAGAATCTAATTATTTTAACGAGCATGGACATTTTGTGAACCGTGTTTTTGTGGCTCCAACTTTGGTGCCTTTTCATAACATACCCCCCATGAGTGTGCTTAACTAAGTATAGAGACGGGGAAAAAAATCACCTTTTGATAACCTTAATTACTCGTCAAAAAACTGTGTATAGAGGAAGGAGGGCAAGTGAATTCCCACTACCCCTCTTAAGTTTCCGAAGATAAAACGGTTAACTGAGCAATTTCTTTTATAATCGCCCCGAGCTGCGTCTCAGACAACATCCCATGTGAGCTAATTCTGCAAATATATTTTTTTTCGTACGGAGTGTCTGATACGAAATATTAATTAAAATATAAGATGTTTTTATGAGGATTTTGTCCGTTTGTAATGATTAGGTTGGCTGCAACGGCCTCTCGCCATGGTAGCATCAACAGCAGATGTTGGAAGCTTCTCAGATAAAGATTTTCATATTTTATTTCTTATTTATAGATCGGTTTTTCTTTCAGAAACAAAAGATAAGTTCATTTTTTTCACCCGACTCGAATATTAAATTACTTTTGGCGCAGGATATTGTTTAACGAATTGAATGGATTTTGACTTCAATGCTCGGGTGAAAGTCAGTAGTTGGAATTGTGGTCAAAAGGAAAGTTATTTCACAAATTTTAATTAATTGTACAGTACAACTATATTTATGCAAAGTAATTGAAAAAGAATGAAATAAATGAAAAGAAAATTATTTCAACGATAATAGATTTTTCGAATAATGCATGGTTAGGCTTGTTAGCGTAAAAAGTAAACGATTTCTTAACTGTAAGAAACACATTTCATTTAATCTTTTTTCAAGTACAACGAATTTTGGAATCTTCATGAAAATTGCCAATTGGATATATTACAAATTAAATACGTTTTAGAATTAATCGATTGTATACATTTTCATAAATACAATAGCAATTTAATATATCAGCATATTTTGGATTTTTTATTTAAATAATAAGAGCTTTTATCTTCAAACTCGATATTTTTATAATTAAATAGCGAAATTAAGGTACATAAAAAGAAACGAATACTGAAATATAGGTACACGAAAGAGGAAAAAAAAATACATGCTTTACGGATGTAGAAAACGCGACTCCGAAAGAACTCAAATGCTATCTGACCTCACTCGTCGACTTAATAAGAAGTCCACGAATTTTATAATAGCGAGGAACGTAAGATTACGTTTTGACGTTGTAATGGGTCTTGAGCGTAGTATAAGTGACAGTACAAGTTTTTTAGCTGCCTCTCACTTTTGAATCAGAATCTTTGGGAAACGAACCCGAAAGTCTCCCACCGTTCGTTCTGTACCACAAAATGGCTCGGAAAGCATTCGATTTCACTTGTACTTCAGTGCCCCCACGCCGCATAGACACTATACACTTATAACCATCTATATCTTCTCCGAGATTCGAACCCAAACCTACCATAAGGCCCACATTCAATATGATAATGATCGTAATGACCTTCTGAAAAGATCTTCAACAGGGCATTGCCGCTTATTTATTACAGCACTTTTACGGCAGGAAATACAGTATTAGTTAAAGGTATAAAAATCAGAAACTAATGAATTTCTTACGGTGAGCGTAATTTTTTTCTTCAAATATACAGCATGAAAAAATTTATTTCCCTGATTACACAAATGCATTATGCAAAACTATATTTATCAAACATGTTTTTTTGGAAATGACAAATATAGTGGTTAAGTTTTCTTCAATGAACGTTTGTAAGTTTCAGTGTGTGACACCTTTGAAGTTTGGAGAAGATAAGATCAGTGTTCCAGGTCTCGCCTTATGTTCTTCAACATGTACTGAGTAACATCTAACATGGTATGTCTTATTCAAATCCCTCAGAGTATATTGCAAGCTCATGTACACTCAACAAACATTAAAAAGAAAAGGTACGAATGTGAAAAGAGGCTTTAAAACATATAGTGTGCATATGAACTAGATGTTGCATCTCCAAATGCAAATAGGCAACCAAAATTAGCATAACATTTGATCCCAGAGTCATACCACAATGCCTTAAAAATTGTAATGTCAGTCTTAGGTGTCAGTTCGCAAGTAGCTATAGTTCCGTGTAATGGATGCCATAACGGCAGATTAGAGGATTACCATAACGGCAGACGATGGCTTCCTGTTGCTATGTGCAGACGCCGTAGATCATTAATGGCAGGACAGCTGGTGTTGCATCTCTCTGCTACCCATATCCTCCTGCGAAACTGTGTCACGTCGATTGCATGACGGTGGACTGTACGCCCGACCACCTGTGATTTGTGTTCCTTTGTCCCCATCGCATGTCAGAGATCAGATGAATTAGAGCCGTGAACATCGCAATTGGAGGCCACGTATTCTTTACGGATGAGTCTTAATTTAACATCCAGAATGATTCACAAAAGCCCATGATATGGCGAGAGCCACAGATATATTATCAGGCGTCAAACATAGTTCAAAAAGACTGTTACAAAAGAGGAGGCTTACTTGTGTGGCCTAGGATAGCAACGAACACTAACCTCTACGTGATTCCTGGTGGTTCCGTCATAGCCGTCTACCGCGACGAAATGCAACGCCATCTGTGCGTCCTTTCATGGCTGCAATGGGTACCGACACGACATTTATGGACGATAACGACCGCCCGCTTAGAGTTCGAGGGATGCAAAATTATCTAGAGAGTCAAACTGTTGCATGTCTGTCGTGGCCTGATAAATCACTAGACCTGAATATCATAGTGCATGTTTACGGCATGTTAGGATAACGGATAGCATATCGCAGTGTGCTGCTAGACACCGGACACAATTCCGACATATATTACTACAGGAATAATAGCTAATGCCACAACAAGCGATCAAGTAGGCAACTCGTGGCTTTAAGTTCATTCATTTCATAATATCTTAACATCAAAATAGCGAACAGAACGCATATTATAAAATCAGATCATAATAGTAAGGCTTGATGGATTGTATTATTGGAATCTGAAAATCCGCTATTTTAAAGACATAAAATAAACATCTTCGGGAATTCAAAATTTTTAAATTACAATAGTTTGCGATTCCCTGATCTTTGCTGAAATAAAAACAATAAAGAGAAAAATAAAAATATTTGCTTTGTATTATCATAAATAGTATATATCTGATCTACAGAGAGATACCATTCAACTATTCAGATTTCTTGATTATCTGACTCTTACGTGATTTCATTTAGTCCATAAAACCATAATGCCATTTATATTTTTGTACCCCTGTACTAATTTCTGGTAGAAATACGTCGGCTGCACTTTTATAATATGCATATTTTTAATACGTATCTTTTAAGAGTTTATATGTTAGTTGCAGAGTTTCTCAGATTGGGGGTCGTTTGCTTTTAAAAGTAGCTAAAATTGTCTTCAAAATTTATTTCTCTAGAACATGGATCTGTATTTGAGCGTCTACCAAATCAATGTAATTTTATTTAAAATCTACGACAAATTAAGTTTGCTTCATTGCCTAATTTTAACATTAGCGTATTTCTCTTCAGCTTTGCCCATTTATTGTGCAATTATATACATGGTCTTTATTTCGCATCAGATAATCGTAAATATACATATTTCTATTTGCAAATGTCTTTTAAATGACCTAAATATCCATCTTTTAACATTTTAAAATTAATATATATATATATATATATATATATACTTGTAAAAACAA
>KK116770.1:148659-188084 GCA_000611955.2 Stegodyphus mimosarum
CCAAGATAATTCTTTTGTGTTTCTTAGTTTCTTATCCGAAAATTGCGTTTTACCTTAAAAGCACCATTTTCAATGAGAAGTAGATCCATAGCAATACCAGCTGAAATAGAAATCAGAAATACATTCCTATTTCCTGTCTTTGTAAGTAAAATTACCTTCATGCGATCTCGATACAACCTTGCTGTGCAGACTGCGGAGATAGTGACCAAATAATCTGTCAGTCACCTTTTTTCATTTAATTCCGTTCAGGCGTTTGCAAAGCACAAAGTGACAAATGTCTTTTGGGGGAGATAACGATCCATACCACATTTAATCTCGAAGAGTGTGTGACGTTGCTAAAGCCTGACGATAATTTCAAATCGAAACGACGAAGTGGTTAAGGAAATTTTATATTCATTATTAAAAACAATTGACGGTAGGCCTTTCTCTTTTAATTAAAAGAGCTACTGGTGTATAATGCGTAGGAGTATTAATGGAAACATGTCGATGTCATAGAACAAATGAAGCAAACAAAAGATTTTACGCGCGCATATACTTTGTTAGTCAAAAGGGCTTTTTACCTGAAGGACTATTTTTTCGTTTTACGATTTTGCCTCGTAAACATTAAATGTCGGTTCAACTTTTCAAACTGTTGCCACCAAATATTGCAGCTCTGTATTATATTTAAAGAAATTAAATAATGAAGAATGTGGATAAATGTGTGTATGTTTCTCGCATTGTGATAAAACGACGGTACCTAGAGCCATCGAATTTCGAATGACATAATCCGGCTGCAAATATGGGCATCTGGAAGCCCAAATTTGAAATTTGGAATTTGTTTTAATATTGATTTCATGCACATTTTTGATTAACAAACTTAAGGACTTCAAAGCGAGCAATGACAACGTTGTACAGAAATAACATTTTTTTTTTATCTCCAGCGCGTGAGAACTGTGTATAAGAAATTCTAAAGATATGCTCAGTTTAAAATCATTTTGCGATATTGTTCTTTAACTGAATTTTATGGTTTAAGTGCGAAGAACATGATATTTAATAAATGAAGGTAACACACAAAATGTTAAAAAAACGCCCCTTTGGACTTAATTTAAAATCTGAAAAACTTCAGATTTTCTTTTTCTTTTTTATTTATTTCATTTATTTACTCAAAATGATCCTATGTAAAATTCATCAATGATATGGGAAATGAAGTACATAATTTAAGGTGTGTGCAGTTATATTCCTAACAAATGTTAAATCTATAAATTGTCAAGTGTACTTTTAAAATTACTTGGCAACATATTGAGATTAAAATGATAAAAATCAAATGACTTTTAATTTCGTTTGACGTCTACATTGCAATCTCCCATGATGATTAGAGGAACATCTGTATATACAGTAAAGGAACATCTGTATATACAGTAAACTCTTCATCGATCAGTAAAGTATTTCATTAATGCATTAAAAAAGAACATCTTCAAATCTCCCGAATTAACAGTCGGATGAATATTAATGGATGCTAGAATAAATCTCGATTGCTTATTAATAATTACATCAGCCATATAAATATCGCCCGCTTCTAAATCCTGTATTCTGTTACGCTTTTTAACAGTAAGTTCCATTAATACACAATCTGCTACACTCGTCAAATTTCAAAAATTCGCAACACTACTAGCTTGGCGAAATAAAATAAAATACAGCAAACGCACTCGAACACACTGACTGTCTTCGCCCGACTGTATACCAGATGACCTTGCCACTCACACGCAGTCGCATAGAGCTTTAGCTTCACCAAAATTTCTCTATTTTGCATGCGTTACTATGAGTATACCTGTTGTCCAATTTATTTTGTGTATGTGTGTGTGTGTTCGCTAATGTGCTCTTTCACCTGTCTAATGATGCATTTAGATTGATTGTAACATTTGTAGTTTCGAAGATATAAGCATAAAGACCTCCAATAGCATCCTAATTTTTGCTTTCTCAACAGGCCGTTATGAAGGAACGTTATCCTACGCTAAAATAAATACAAAAAATTTTACGCCGCCACCAGTGCACAAGTGGTTAAGACCGCTGAATAGTAAGAGAATAATCCAGATTCGATACCATACGAACTGGATGGCTACATGTTTTATTTTCATGACTTATCCTATTTGTAACATGCATATAAGCCAGTTTCTTTTAGAAAACTGTAAATGAAGGCATCCCTTCCCGTAGCAGAAAGCCTTCGTTTGTTTGCCGTATTCAAATACCCTAAACTAATTTAACAAAATGTTTCAATGTCATATGACGAAAATTGGGCAAGGTATTAGTTTAGGAATGTAGGATTTTGACATAATTTTCGATTTGCCTTAAAATATTAATTAATTAATAATTAATGTAATTAAATGTTGACTTCCTTAAATATCATTCAATGAATTTTTTTCCTGTGTATTAGGGGGCAGAATTCGATAGCTTATAATTTTGTTATAATTTGCATGCCCAAAGAATTTTCCCACGAGTATATTATAAGTTTTCAAATGCTTAAAATATGTTACAAATATTTTTATGGGGAAGTTTATTACTTAAGAATCAAACAAAAAAAAATACAGGGAACGAAATTGTTTCCATTTTTTGATTTATGCAAATAATGTTTGTAATTATGTTTGGTTATGTGCGAATACTTAAGCTTACCAGTGCTTTCTAGAAAAGATTCTGTAAACAATATCTCCTTTTCGAAAACAAATTACATTGATAAATATTTTTCACGATAATTTGCTTAAATGATGCTCGTCACATAATCTATTAACATCAGAAATGTTTTTTCTAAACTAATATTTTATTTATAATTCGCACTTATAAAAATATTTCGCTATTCGTGCAGCCCTTGAATATGATCTCAGAATTTAAAATTCAATAATTTGGTGACACTTTGTTGCACAGAAGTCACTGGTTTGCATTTTACGTTTTTTGCGTCCAACATTTTTCTAAACGTAAGTAGCCAGTGACCATATAAAAAGTTAGATTTAATAAATTTTACCAAATTGATTTTATTTAATTTAAAAATGCTTAAACATAAATGTTTGTCTCATTTAAAAGATGTTTTGTAATCGGAAGCATATGTCTAAGACCAGAAATTGACAGCATAAAGGAAACGTAAAGACTTTTGTGAAGACGGTGTATACATTAAACAGTGGTTAAGTATTTATTTACAATTATCAATTAGTTGTTGTAATTATGCATGTATATTTATCATTACTAAATTATTACACTGCTATCTTCCCAGTAAGATGCTTTCTTCCGGCTTTCTTTCAGTACTGTACATGTGGATGGCGATAAGTCCCAATTAATGAATTTGGATCGAAATGAACTGCAATTTTATGCATGTAGATTACAATGAGTCTCAACCATACACATGCGAGGCACCATGAATTGTAATCATATGCATGTGCAGAATGAAATTAAAAAGTCAGACAAACAGTGAATTGTAGCATTCAGATATAACATGAGTTTGGAATAGGAAAGAATGACATGTTAAGTAAAACTGATGCAAAGAAAACCGACTATTAATACTGAAAATTTTACCTTAGTAGAAGCGCTTTCAGTAAATGGACACTATTGTCTTCCTCAACTGCAACTAAATGAAAGACAAATAGAGTTACACTAGCACTATTGGATTTTACTCGCGTCAGTTCCGATTTCTATGTATAAAATATTCCATCTATCATGTGTTAATTAAACTGAAGGAAGCTGAATCTCCTCAGTTCGTTTTAGATACTGTTTTTAGTGACAAGAGAAAGGAAGTGGTTCAGCTAGCGTAACGAAAGATTATCAATAATTTTTTATTTGGGGAAATTATCTCAAACTTTGATCAGGTTTGACGCACAGCATCTAGAACTTAAGGGCATATTAACAAATGAGGCAAGTTAGAGTATCCCTGTTACGGTCCAGACCATTTCCAGTACTTCCGGTGTTCATCTTGATATTTAGAGAGCAGCTATGCACCCAACCAGGCATCTTCTTTGAAAAAGGATGGAATGAATTCTACAACGTTCGTAAATACTCATCGAAGCAAAAGAGGACAGTTTTGAATAGTGACATGTCTTGTAATTGCATAGCCTTCCTCAGAACAATAATCGCGACACAGATTTCTGCGATTATGATTGCGAATCTAAGATTTTCTAGGATTTCGCAAATATAAATTTTTTCAGCGAATTTTGAATCTATCAGCTCAGCAAAATTGCTCTGCGTTGAAATCCTATTTCAAAATCAAAACCGATTTTGTTGAAATTCTGCAATACAATAAAAAAAATCGTTTCTTCAAGACCATTAAGTCACCTTCCGTTGCATTATACTCTGTTACTTTAAAGCAAGTACTTTAGGAACTTCTCGACTCTCCTCATTTATGATCTTAAAAGTATGTCGTCATCACCGATCATTATTTTCTCCATCTGAGGTTACAAAATCGAGAAATTCTTGTACGTAAAATCTGTGCAGTAATGCTTAAAGATTACTGTTCAATTAAATGATGACCTTGATGCAAAATGATAGTGCTGAATAGGTTTCCAGAATTTTATCAGTTTATAAACGCAAATTCTATTCAAAATTTTGTAATGTTTAGTTACATACACTCACGTTTGTGAAAATTGCAACACCATGAAGGACTTACGCGAGTGAGCTGAAATTTTCAGGAAATGCAAAGTAGCCCATGATATGCAAATGATTAGAATTGCAAATCCGTAGCGCATGCGTATGCTGAGCAGCGCCCTCTGAACGGCTGATGGATCCGAATAAATAGACGGCTGTAGCGAGGCGTGTATGGTTATCGGTGGTTATTTGCTAGTGGTAAACGTTAACTCGATCTGTACTTATGCCTCGTCGACGAAAGAGAGCGAGATTTGAACAACTTACAGAGTTTGAACGAGGGAGAATCATCGGCCTTCGTGAAGCTGGATTGTCGTATCGTGCAGTAGCCTCTCGTGTGCAGCGTAACAGCAGCACAGTGATGCGCGTTTGGAAGCAGTGGACGGACGAGTGTCGGACAACTCGGAAATCCGGGAGTGGACCCCGAAATGTGACGTCAGCTCGCGATGATAGACACCTGGTCCGCATGGCGCGGACGGACCGTACAGCTTCCTCTAGACAATTGGCAGCACTGTGGTCAATAGCTACAGGTGTTTCATTGTGTGCTTCATCAATTCGTAGACGTCTGCTGCAGTGTGGACTGCGCGCACGGACTCCTTTATACAGGATCCCCCTAACGCACGACCATCGCCGCCTGCGGCTACAATGGGCCAATCAGCATAGAGACTGGCGTGCTGATTGGCAGCATGTCGTGTTTTCTGACGAATCCCGCTTTAATTTGTGGTACCATGATGGCCGCATTCGTGTCAGACGCTATGCCGGTGAACGCCACCTTCCGGAGTGCATTATCGAACGCCACAGTGGACGAACACCCGGAGTTATGGTCTGGGGCGCCATAGCATATCATAGACGATCTCAATTGCTACGAATTGTGGGCAATCTGAACAGCAACCGGTATATCCGTGAAGTTCTACAGCCCGAAGCTGTTCCCTTCCTTCAAAGCTTGCCAGGCGCTGTATTTCAACAGGACAATGCCCGCCCTCATACTGCTCGGATTGTTAAATCCTTCTTTGCAGCGCAGCAGGTACAGCTTCTTCCTTGGCCTGCGTGTTCCCCGGATATGTCGCCAATTGAACATGTGTGGGATGTCATTGGTCGGCGTCTTGCTCGTGATCCTCGTCCTGTTGCGTCTGCAGACGAACTTTGGGTACGCGTACAAACGATATGGAATGCTCTTCCTCAGTCAGACATTCAAACTTTGTTTGACTCCATGCCACGTCGTGTAGCAGCACTTATTGCGGCGCGTGGTGGCCACACAAAATACTGATTCTGATCTCTTGTTCTTGTTTGTTTGCTTTGAACATTTAATCATTTATTTGTACCACTACCACTCAACTGTGTATTAAATTGCATTCAATTATGACGATTCCTTCTTGGTGTTGCAATTTTCACAAACGTGAGTGTACATTTCATTAGTGTTATATTTGTTTTGCTCTTTGTTTTTTATATACCCTACCCCAATATTAACAAAGACCAGGGAATTATTCGTGAAATTCCTAAAACGTTTCCCTAATTTTTCACTTATTGTCCGCATTCAGCTGCCTCTAAAATTTAGTTCTTTCTCCTCAGCCATCCTACTGTTCAATTATTCCCTTCACCGTAGCTACATCTGAATGTCTTAGAAGGATTGAAACTCCCATTTCATGCGTCAGATAAGTAATGTTGACTTTTCTTAATATTATATAGCAATGTAACACATTATAACGTTTCCTAATACCAGTTTACAAAAATTTAAACCAATCGGTATTTTCACCTTTTACATTTCCCTTTAAAATATCTGAAACTGGGTTTCAAAATCTCTGAAACAAAGATGTAAACTGGGAAAAGTTCCCTTTGCAAATGGAAATAGAGGGTTTTTTCTTCTCCTTCTTTCCGCAACACATATCCTTTTAATCCAATAAAACTCGGAAACGTCTCTCTGATTCGCAATTTCACGAATTACCATTGCAGGGAATAATTCCCAGAGGATTGAGATTGTGCTAAAATCACAGAAATAGATTTTGTTGGCAATTGATTCAAATAGACGTTGCGCGACGGCCTCGGTCTTTAGTTTTATTTTGAGCCCCGAAATCTCTAAACGGAGGCGGTTTTCACTAAATTAAATTAACCGAGACGGAATGATCCACTTAGGAAACTGAAATTGGATTTGGGGAAAATATCAGTTTCTTAATGCTCTTTTTTTTTCCTTTTTTCCCCACAGATAGATGCAACTTTTTAGGCAGCAAATAATTTCGAAACAGAATGTAAGCATGAGGTGACATAGAACAAACAAATAAGCAGAAACTGAAATTTGATTTAAATTCCTGTTTTCTATACATATTTCTTATTTTTTATAATCGCATAAAAACAATATATTATGTTCTATTACTACTAGAGCAATATTTTATCCCAAGGCCGATTTCAAGGCTAATTTTCGGGAATTTTCAGAGTTGTTTTAAGATATTCCAATAATACGTATAAGCTTCCCAAAATTTTGAAAAAAGCTATGGATTTGTGGATTTCGGATTTTTCTTCTCCCGCTTCAGTGTTGTTATTTCTAAATTACATTACTTCACAAATTTTACAAATTTTTACGCGTAAAAAAATCTTCTTATGTTAGCATAGGGACCGAACAAAAGTAAATTAAGTAAAATGAATTTTTAATTTAATTGTTTCTTTATTACTTCTTTTTTGCAATTCATTTTAGATATAATTCAGAAATGTGGTTCTGTGAATAATTTTCTTGGCAGCTTAGTGTGAAAGATCTAATACTTACCAACATTTTTTATTTGATTACCTCATTTTTTAATTTAATATATTCCATATCAGGACTGATTTCCAAGTTTATACTTCAGTTTGTTTGATTTGTGCTCTCTTGATGTTATGTAGCTGCAATATTCGGTAGATCTATATTCTATTTTCCTCAAATTAAATTCGTAGGACCTTTGCGACTTAAAGAGTTTTTGTTTTAATATGTTTTCACTATTGATCCCCTTTTGCCTTCTTTCTTTATACATTATAAGGCATTTTCTCGCTCCTTCCTGCATGCCTTTGTGGCGTAATGCTAGTACACTTGGCGAGTATTCGAAAGGTCCAGGATCTGAGTTCCGGAGAGGGCACTGCACATTTTTCACATCTTCTGCTTCAGAAAAAGCCCTAGAGTCTCTACAATGACTCCCGAACTAAAAGGTGGTGGACTATAATTCATCACCCCCCGGATTTGGCAGTTCAGTCCCCTAATCCTCCGTCGCTGTTTAAACGGGTAGTGTTTAAGGTATTTTTCTTCTCCTTCCAGCGTGCCTTCGTGGTGTAATGGTAGCACACTCGGCGCGTATTCGAGAGGTCTAGGTACGGGTTCCGGCGAAGTCATTACACATTTTTCATGTTCTCTACTTCAAAATAACCTAATGATACTACAATACATATATATACATATATAAATTAAAAAGCCTATGACTTGCACTAAAGCTGCAAAGTAACAAACTAATAAATCATAATAAACTATATTAAGAAAGCTTTCCATATACGATCTCCAAGGAAAAGAAATTCAATTTAAACCCATGACCTATGAAAAGAAAACAAAATTAGTCATGACAAAAAATTTTCTCTCTTTTCATAACTCATGGCTTTTAAATCGAATTTCTGTTCCTTGGAAATAGTATATGGAAAGTTTTGTTATTATAAGTTATTATATATACTTGACTTTTGAACTCTTATTTATTTTCTAACTTTTTATTTAATTGTATTAATTCAAATACCTATAACTGTAACCTTATAGAGACTGTAACTGTATGAATATAATTACAACCGTATCTGTATATCAGTTAGTAGTGTGTTTCCACTAGTGCTCGCGCTCAGAAGCATCCTCATTGTAAAATATTTTTGTGAAATGTTAAAAATTTTTATGTTATGAAGGTAACTACTGATTTATTTTAGTAAGTGAATTACTTCTCTTTCATTATAACGAACATAAGTTATAAAAGTAAACTTAAGTTGAACACAACATAAGGAAATGAACATAAGTTTCTTATGAAACTACATAAGGTAAGTTTTTAGGAACATAAGTAGTAGAAACATTAGGATTTATTTAGAAGCAGAAAAGATGAAAAATGACCAATGCCCTCGTCGGGACTCGAACCATGGATCTCTCCAATACGCATCGAGCGTGCTGACCACTACACCACGAATGCATGCCAAAAAGGCGGGAGAAATACCTTATGTACTCCCCCCTGCTAAAGGGCGACTGGTGTTTTATGGACCCAATCGTCAAAGCCTGGTGGTGGAGAATCATCATCCACCACCGTTTTGTTCGGACGCCACTGTAGATACATTAGGATATATTTGGAAGCAGAACAGATGAAAAATGAGCAATGCCACGAACCTCTCGAATACGCGTCGAACGTGCTGACTACTATACCATGAAGGCATGGGAAAAAGGCGGCAGAAATACCATATAAAGTTACTTATGAAAAGAGCCATCAACTTTTGAATAAGTTGTGAAAGTAAAGTTGTAAAATAGCAAACAAAATAAAATGGTCAATGCAAAATATTTTTTTAAATAAAGTAAAATAAAATAGTTAACCAACTTTATAAATTCCATCCCTAATCTATTTTTCGAAAAATGTTTCAATATGAAAATGAAAAAGGCATAAATTAATTTTAATGAAATTAAATAAATGTCCAGAATTTTAGCTCTTTAATTTATCGTTTGATTTTTTTCAGATCTTAAGCTTATCATTTATCTTTTAAAAAATTATTGAGTTACGTTTTTATCATTCGCACTATCGCTTAGCATTGTTTATTTGTTTGTTTCGTGTTTATATGAAGTAAAATAATCTAAATTATTATTTAAAATATTGTATTGCATCGTGATAGAAAAATTATATGGAAATAGATATTTTAATTATTTTTTGTATTGCTACCTCAATACTCCGTAAAAAAGACATAATTTAAATTTTATTTTGGCTTTGGTTGCTTTGTATGCAGTAACTCAAAGGGAAGGAATAAAAAGATTTTGGTGTGTTTTAAAAGGCAGAAATTGGATAAAAAAGATAAACCTTGATATATTCATGTAATAGTGCCAAAAAGGAAAACGCAAATATCTTCACCTGTGAAAGAGCTATTTATTCAGAAAATTACTGTTGTAGTAGAAGTTTAGATGCATATTCAGTCACAAAGAAAACTAGGCATAAATCAGTTGCATGATGACACTCACGAATTGATTTTTGAACACGACACAGCACGATGAAGAATTTTGAAATACAAATCATTCATTATTTTAGCATTTTTAACAGAAATGCTTTTGGAATTCCATAGTACCTGGTCGAAATGAAAAAAATCTGGCTGTTTTTTACTGAAATGCACAGCCTTGTCGACATTTTATCTCTGCCTCTGCATTCGAAGCAAAATGGTTTAAAGAACGTGTTTCTGGATTAAATTTGGAATTTCGGAAATATTCTTTGTCCTAGCAAGATATTCGACTAGGAAAATATCATCTTGATCGACAAATACTAAGGACGTTCAAAAAAAAGTAATTACACGTAGAAGCACGAAGACTTACTATTGGAAACTGTCACACAGAATTGGCGAGGAAAGAAATCGCCAGACTCTTGCAGTCTACGTTCGAGCTAGATTCTTCAATGCACAAGGGCATAAAAGTAAAAGGAAAGTTATCCCAAAACCTGTCTATGTATATTATTTCTAGCCAGCATCTGTTAATAAAGTCAAACTGAAACTCCGAGTTAAAAATGTGAGAGCCTACCTTCAACCATTTTGTTAATTTAGATAATTTAGTGTCATTGAATTTAATTTTAAAATCCTCTCTTAACTTTGCGAGTACTTCATTATCACCTAATATATATTCTTGTATCAAAATGTATGTGCGCGTGCAGTAGAAATCTGTTTAAGTTTTCAGGCTGCACAAGGTAATGAATAATTTGAAAATAAGGATTGGGTTGGATTATTTGGACTCACACAAGGAAACATTTGGAAATACACAAGGCAAGGAGAAAGGAAAGGAATGTCTTTGTAGAGGGCTTTCTAAGGGAAACGTTTTAGTTTTCAAGTGCACATGGAAAAAATACAAAAACCTCGTATTCAGCCAGCTTGTCCTCAGAAATTTGAACCCGAGCTCAACAACTTGATTTCATCGCTTTTTACCGATCGACCTCTGTTGTAAAAAGTAAGTAAATAAATAAATAAATAAGAACTAAAAATAAATAAGATAAAATAAAATCTAAAAGCTTTCAGATTTCATATTACGCCCAAAGGGGCGTTTCTTTAACGCTCGTGTGTTACGTTTATTTATTAAATAATATGTTCTTCGCACTTAAACCACATAAATTTCATTTCAACGGCGCACAAAATATTTAAAAACAGAATATGTTTATAATTTCCGATACAGAATCTCGCGCGCTTGAGATAAAAATGTTATTGTCCGTACAGTGTTGCCATTGTTCGCTTTGAATCGTTGAGCTTATTAATCAAAAATGCTTTAAAGTTTTACAAAATATAAAATAGGTAATAAAACAAATTCGAAATTCGAATTCCACCGAACACGGGCCTTCCAGGTGCCCGTGTTCGAGTGGAGAATTACGTTATTCAAAATTTGATGGCTACTGGTACCGTCGTTTTAAATAGTGCAAGAAATATACATACATTCATGAAGATTCTTCATTATTTAAATTTAAATATAATTAATTAAATTAAAATTTTTCTTAAATTAATATTCTTAAATTTCTTAAAATATAATACAGGGCGATAAATATTTGCTGGCAACACTTTGAAAAGTGAAACGGACATTTATTGTGAAACAACGCAAAATGACTTTTCGGAACTACTGCGCTAAAAACTGACCAATAACCGAGAAATTAATAATGTATAATAAATTTGCTAAATGTGTCTATGTTTTCAGTTTTGATAGATTTAATTCTATGTAAAATGAACCTTGCTAACTTAGTGCATATAATTTCCTGCAAGTCCAACAACTTTCTAGAATGTAAATCTCTTTATTCAATAGAGGTATGCAAACTGTAGAACACATTAGCGCATACGTATTGATAAATTTCATTAGCTAATTAACTGAAACAGTTCATTACTATCTAAAACTTATCGGTCGTATCAGGCGTTCATCAGAAACTGTAAGCGGGTATTTCTGCTAAAACGGGTTTGATGTATAGACAGAAGCGTAACATAAAGCATAAGGCAAAAAATATTTTTGACGTGATTGGAGATCACGTGATATGAAAACAAATTGTTGTCATCGTGCATACGCAACGAAAGTAACAAAATTTAGCTTAAAATTTATGCAATATACCATATCTGCTTTAAATAAATGTATAAATATTCGTACTATATAATTATTAGATGCAGTCAAGCTTCGTTAAGCCAAAATACTCATGAATTCTGCATTTCGACATCCAGTTCAAAATGCTAAGAATGTTGAATTTGTCCAAGAAAAAATTAAATATTAATTTTGCGAATTTTACATTTTTACATTTACTCGAAATGGCATTTGAGGTTTTATCGAAGTTTGAGTGATGCGAATACTGCTACTTCATGAATGTTAGAATTTATATGCATTTTTATAATGTATTAAAATGAAGATATCAGTTTAACATAACATTTGGAAAATTATAAATAGATGTGAGGTGTAAACTGCATTGATATATAAGAAAAGAAGAATTTAGCAAAATCAACTGAATCACTGGGCTATATCAACTAAAAAACGATAACAATCTCCCGAAACATTCCTCTTAGAATGAAAGGATTGGAGATTGATCGCATCGCAGCGTACATCAGTAGCTTGATAAACCGATAACGAGATAGTTCAATAGTTTAAAGTTTTTCCAACCTCCAAAAAAAAAAAATTTGAGCATTTATATTTAAAACTTAATAAAGTAAAATTATGATGATCCAAAATAAGAAATGTATATTCTCGGTTATCATATAAGGCGGGCCAGCTTGTAGTAAGCTGAAATTTCATATCCGGAGAAATCTGATGTAAGATTTTCTAAATTTATTTCATAATTTTAAACGTCGGACTTCTTAAAGAATGGAAAATAGTTTAAGGGTGCATCTTTTTAGCAAGCATTGTAAATTATCTATTCTTGATAAATAGTTTCTACTCGCTTTGTTATCAGTATTTTGCTATCTCCTTTAAAAATTGTTATTACAATAACTTGCTAATTTCTCAATAAAGAGATTCCTCATATTAATACCTTCAAGAATAATATTACTGGTGTTTTTATACGAATTTTAGACACTAACAAAACATAAATTATTTCCATTTACATGCTACAAATATACCTTGTAGACGTTGTTCACGTGTGACTCAGTGAAAACAAATTTGCATAGTTAATTATGTTTTTCTTTCTTTATGTAAGTTTAAAATATATAATTTATAAAAATTTAAAAGACCCACGTGGGATTTATTTGGAATAGAATAATAACGGAGCAATGTTTTTCTCTGCATTTTTGCATTGCTTATTTAAAGAACTCATTTCAAACATTCTATGGTATTTTTATATCATATATTTCTGAAGATCAATTTTTTAATTATAGTCTGTTTCTTCAAAACAGGTCTTTTGATCCTCTCGTATTCCGTGTGTCATACAGCACTTCTTTCCTCCAGCTTATCCGAGATTATAGTTAAAGTCAGCCTTCATTAGTGCTCTTTTAATGACGCAAAGCACGCGAAACGGAAAGGAAGTTAAGAAAAAATAAATAAGGCATTCAACCACCTTCCATAACTGCCATTACCATGCTTACGGAGCAAAGAAGGTGGAAGAAAATTTCCTTTAAATGCTTATTCTAAAGTAACAGACTATAGAAGGATCAGCGTAATTGCTGCTTTAAAAGTGTTTCAGAATTTAAATAAATAGCTTAATAGTTAAGTTTTTATGTTTTAAATTTTATTTTAAATTTTCTACACGTTCTCTCCTTAAAGAAAATATTTTAAAATATTTTCCCTTTATTGTCATCAGCTTTAAACTTTTATTGATGATGTTAGATTGCAAACATATATTTTCGAAATGAAATTCTTTTCAATTTTAAAATTGGTTTCAGATCATGCACTAGCATATGTAGAGCGAGTTTTTGCATATTTTTGTGCGAATATTTCAGTTCAACACAAAGAATACACCTCAAAAATAAATTCTAAGGCAGAAAATAATAAACAAATGAAATAAACGTATCGTGAGTAAATCTGCAAGTCCTTCAAAGTTATATAAAGCTTCCCTCTTTAGCTGCGAAAATGAAACTGACCAAGAACAAATATGTATCTACGTCAGAACAAAAGACATAAAATATCCTGTTGCTCATTTAGCTGAAACATTCTTGAACTGCTCCGTCTTCTGTTACTCCAAACGCATATTTCTCTTTCGTCATTTTAATTCCCTCAGTTGAAGAAGATTCTGTTTAACTAAACTATAATCTTAAGGTCTAAACAGCATTTTATCTATACAGTACCCGATCCCTATTGCTTATATTTTTCTTGATTCAGGACTTAATAATTTTGATGTTCTCCTTCTCCTTTCGTCTTCACTTAGCTAAACGTTCTTGATAAAAAATATTGTCTTCTTTCTATCCTCAGGGACGGAAATCCCCCGGCGTACCTCTCCTCACTCTAGGCTCTTTGCAAATAGCGGGCGCTGTCGTGGCCTTACTACTTCCCGAGACAATCCACCAAAAGGTGCTGCAGACGTTACAAGATGGTGAAGAGTTTGGAAAGCGGAGGACTTGGAAAGATTGTTTTCGCATCGGGCCGCCTAAGTAAGAGTCATACTTGTTCTTTTCCTAAAATCTGGATTATAGAGCCGAAAATGTACATGAAGAAATTTAGTCAAATAAAATATTAATAAAGGTTAATTATGATTCAGGTAAAAAAACGGATTATAACCTCTTACTCATATTATACTTTGTTAGGATAGACAAGGCGTTGGTAAGCTGAAAAGGTGACAAACATTTACTTATATATAAATGCCTTTCTTTTGTCACTTAAACTATAAGATGCTTTATTTCAGAGTTCTTCTGAGTTACAGAATTCAAGCCATTAATCGCAAAACACGTGTTTAAACGTTACAGGGTGTCTCAAATAGACAACCCTGGAGAATTCCTGAGTTTAATGTAAAGTAGGATGAGCAGTAGGGCAGTTATACTTCAGTTAAAGGGAATGGTGCCGTAGCTGTAGAAGAAAAAACTCTATATACCTTGTCTAAGAGGCATTCCCAAGTCTTTCCCCTAGATTTTATGCACAAATTTGAATCATAAATATTGTTAAATTCCCAGTTTATCATTTGGGTTACTGGAGATCAGTCGTTCCTTTCTTTTTACCCCAAGATATATGCTCTCTAGTACAGAACGGCACGTACTCTCTACTCTGACACGCACAGAATCAGGAATAAAAATTTTTAAAATGTCGGAATCCATACATGTCGGAATATGAATTGTTTTCTATTCACCATAACAACTTGTGGCGTTAGCACTCCCTACTTTATAAAAAGGCGCAAAAACAAAATTCAGATGTGGTTTATCAGTCATAAAACATACACGATAAAACTTATGCAACTTTTACTTGCAAATTAACCTAGTTTAGATCGACAATATTCGTAGCCTCAAAACGTATTACAAATTTTGTAACATAAATGGCCCCAAGAAAGTAATGCTTTGCCGGAAAAATAAGATTACAGGGACAAGTCTGTTTAACATTGAGGTAAATGAGCATCTCGCTAAATTCGCAAGGCGCCGACAAGTTTAAGAAGGTTTTAAGATCAACAGTTTGTCCCCACATTTGGCCAGAAATCGTCAAAAGTCACCAAACTTTACGACTTTAGGTTCATTGGCGAACGTTTTCGTCTGGCGACATTTTGGTGCGGTTCTGTATAACTTTAATTGGTCTAAATGCCTATATAATTGGAACTGTATCCTGCCCTTATATGTAACTGTAACCGTGTATGCTTTCAAGTAATTTCGAACAATGAAAAGTACTGGAAATTTCTCTGCAGCTAGGGGAAAATTACATAAGATTGGAGAGAGCATCAGTTCTTGAATTTTTAATTCAGAGTTAACTTCGAAGTATTCAGAGATCTCCACTCGAGCTTCGTTCATTGGATGCGCTTTGCATTTCGTTGTGTATAACGTTCTGTTTAATTTAAAGTGGTAGCAACTGTCATACTGAGAAGAGCTGTACGAGTACTTTTGTAAAACGTTTCAAAACTCTAAAGAGTTTCTTTGGGTAAGAACAAATTTTATCAAGCTATCATCAGTTCTATGTGTGTTCATTTCGTTACGAACCCGTACACAAGCGACAATATATAAAACCAGAAGTTAGTCTTTTAGCGCCATATGTAAATTCAAGAAGTTTAAGAATTTTTGCCTCCCATGAAATTTTAAGTAATAAATAGCCTTGTAAATAAATTTATTACCAGAATATTAAACGGTCTATGATGTCACTATATGGAAGTTAATAATACCATGATTACCTCTCTAGCAGCACGTAAGAGTAGTACAGTGTATGCACAAATAAATGCGCGAACGGAAGACATATTTTTATATGAATTTTGCTTTTTTCTCATTTTGCATAGCTAGGCGATAGGCCACTTTTCCCGCGTACAGCGATAGAAAAATAAAGAAAGATGTTCCTTAGGCCTACCCTAATGTGCATTAATGGTTGTACGTACTATGTCCAAATAATCCTAAACGCTTATACCATCATGGAGATGACATTTCTTTTCACTGGACCTACTAGCTCTGCTACTCGTCGCAGTCTGAAACTAAGGCACTGTTGGCCAAATTTTCCAACTGCCAGTTTTTTCCTGCTTAAAAAAGAAAATTATTTTTTCTTTCATTACATAGGATGAAGAAGTTCTGTGCATCATTTGTGGATAGCCTAATATTTTCTACTGCTGCAATGTGATCAGCATATAGCATTATCAGATAACGGCATTCTTCCTAGGCTTATTTAAACTGATTCTAGTAAAGGTTATCGCGACCATATTAGAGCATTCTCTTCAATTGTTGTCAGCTGGTATTTTGTCACGTCCACACTTGAAGCCCACAGACAACGATTGAGAATCGTTGTATCTGTTTACAGGTTATCTTAAAAAAGCTGTGAATGATTAGATTCTGAAAAACTATCAAATCAAAGGCAAATGGAAGAAATTTATTTAAGGGGTATAAGGGAGATCCTGGGTCAGAAAAAAAAAACACTTTCGATGCTCAGTAATTACAAGCAGGCTCATTTACCATATTTGAAGATTCGTTCCTGAATTATTTTATTTTTGTTGCACAACTCGGTTGCTCGGAAAATAAAATTCCTATAAAAGCTTCCTTCACCCGAAGGGCAATTCGATATTTTTTACCACCAAAAACAACATCATCACCAGGCAGTTATTTTTGCCACTTAATGACCTCGTGACCCTGAGATTTGTGGGAGGATTAAAACATCAGAAACATCACTGATTCTTGGGAGAAAAGGAAGAAATCACTGATAAAAACGGATTGAAGCGAGTTGAGCTCTTCGATGTTTCTTAAAAGCAGCAACAGAAATTTCTCCAAAACATCAAGAAATTTAGATACATGAAAATTATATGCAGAGGCTCAAACATTAATTGCATCTGCGTAAAAAATACGTCCTCTATTAAATACATTAAAAATCGTTTCATCATTCTGTTGTGATACATCTCATATACGTGACAATAACATCAAACCATGTTCATCAATTTTGTCGTGGCGAGAAGCGCACGATTGCGCGTTTCCTTAGGCGCCTTATAGAAGACATCACGACTTTGTCCATCACCGTTACAGTTTTGAATGAAGATTCTCCAAGAGATAGCTCCGGATGAATCCCAAGCCCTCTTACCCAACCACCAAATCAATCAAGAGGACATTTAGCTAGCTGTGTATTTTGAGTGCCCGTATGTCCTGAAGAAACTGAACACTTCCGAATATATACGCCCTCTACGGGATTTGAGCTTGTACTCAATGACACGGCAGCCAGCAAAGCTAAGCTAAACCGACCAGGGCGGCAGACACCATTGTTTAGCATATAACCTGACTTTAGAATCCGTCGAAACGTAAATCCCAAAGGAAACAACCAGACAACAAGAGAAGGAGAATAAGGTGAGATCACTAAGATTCCGACGAATAAAATAAATAAGACTCCAGCGAACGTTCTCAAAAAGAATATTACAAATTTTAACATATAGGGTGGCCCATATTGTACCTACCAAAGTTAAATAAGAACAGAAAGATACTGAATGTTTGCAGTAACTTTACAATTGTAAAATAACAGGCTACACATAGGCATTTATTGCTGTGCACATGGACAATAATACATTAATAAGCATTCAAAGTAAATTACACTAATTGTCCTTCCGCATTAATGTTTTTATTGAGGCAATGCGGGAAAGCTTTTATGAAACCTTTCAATAGGTCCTGTGGAATAGTATCGGAGTATCGTCATACTTGCTTTTCCTGTTGCACCTTCCTGTTAGAACCAAACAATATCATTCAACTATCTTTCTCACTATTCTGCAGAATTTCAATGCTCCGTAGCAATAGTCACTAAGTGCCAGTAACTGAGCCTTTTGTAGTAAAGTTTTCCATTGTCCCAATCCGCAACTACACTGGCAAATAGTCTATGGTTATACTAACTGCCTACCTCTTAGCCCTCAACGTACATAGGTATACCACACAAGCGCATGTTTATTGTAATATGGTTGCAAAAACAAATTGATAACTATATTATGCCCTCCAGTTTAGCTTTAACATACAAAATAATTTATATCTATATTTATTTTAATAACTAAATCAATACATAAATGCATAAATATAATGCAAAAAAACAAGCGTGTAAATGCTCTTATTTTTTTAAACGCACAATCCATTTCGTTCTATATACTATCTGCATTACTCAGAATATATATAAATATAATATATATACAACTCTGGAGTTGGACTTTTGTCTCAAATTATATTTAGTACCACTCACGTTTTCAGCAATATTCTGCAACAGAGCGCTATTTAAAGATCTTTTAAGGAGCGGTTATAAACCATGCATAAAAGAGAAAGACATATAATAGAAATTTTAGTTTAAGTATGGGATACGTATAATTTAACAGTACAATTTTAATGTTACTACTATACTGAATTTTTACATCAAATTTTATTTTATTATCTGGTCTTCTCCATTTGTTTTAAATACCATCTCTATTATTAAAAACATTAACTCATTTAATTTTTTAAATCATAAAAGTTCGGAATGTATAATATTTAATATAGAAATGAAAACTACCCTCCTTTTATTTCAAATGAACATGAATAAATTATGTCTGTTTTTCAGTCAAATTTTAACACTGATGGAGATTTCAATTTTCCCTAAAGAAAACATCCTAACTGCGATGTGACTTCTTTTATTTGAATCTTAAGCAAAGCAGTAAAAAGCACAAAGATAAAATGAATGCCCCAAAAATATATATTTATCAAACGATAAAGGAATGAGGCACCCGTCATCTGCAAACTTGTCTGGTCAGCAAATTCTGATTCTACATCTCCAAGAGAGCTCTCATCAAGTCTCCAGCAGGATTTGAACCCCTATTCAGTTTTAGTTTTCCTTTCTCCTATCTCTTGTCGCCCAATATGCAATTTCCATATGTTATTGAAAGAAAAAAATTATTTTTGAAGAAACTCTCTGAGCTATGAAAGGAAGCGGAAGCATTAATGAATATGTCAGGGAATAAACGACTTATAACCGAAGTTAGGGATAGTATGAATATAATAATTTACTATTAGTATGAGTAATGCCTTTTTCGAGAAAGAAACGAAACTTTACATAAATGAGACAACATATAAGCGATAAACAAATGAAAGATGCTTGTAATTTGTGACTCATATGATTCTAGAAATTCGATCAAGGGACTAATTTTTCCTTTTCTTTAGACAAGAAGCCAAGAATGGTATACTCAAGAACAGAGGCCCGCAACCCCAGTCACCTATCCTAAGGTAAGATTGCCAACAATTATTGCACACTTTCCTGTGCTAATGTGTTTGCCATCTAGAGATTGTAATATGCCTGCATGTTCTCGGTTATCATTTTTGTAATTGTAATACAGTAGAATCTCAATCATCTGGACCCCAATTAAGGGCAACGTTCATTTTTCTTTCGAGACTGGATGAATTCAAACTTCTTTTTGAACCTAAAGATAGTAATGATATGTTCATATGATGTCTGTTACTCTAATGTAATAGACTTCCAATTATCCGGACACAAGCTAATCAGAACGGTCGTTCTTCTTTCAGGGTTTGATGCAGCTTGTTTTGGCATTAGAAACATCTTACGTGGAATCTTTGTAAACGTCTTGAAGCGATACGTTGTGTTGTGAAGTTCCGTATTATATGTTTGACAGCTATTGCATTGCCATGCAGGCAACAACATGTTACTGCCCTACACTGGTGACTGGAAACTCATATGTTATTAATAGCAAATGGTCGTGAAAATCACTGATGACTATTGATTTGGCTACCAACTGTGCCTTTTAGTTTCATTTAATTTAACAATTTATCTAAATTTACTGGACTGCCGCATACAAGAAGTTTATGCATTGAGCTCCATTAACCATAGCCACCGTAACCGAAGCATAATTCATTCTTTCCACTTTATTAGTCCCGAGAGACCACTAGCTTTAAAAGCCATGGGAGTCCTACCCTTTTAAATATATTTTTGAAGTTTATTTTCTAATTTTTCACCCTTCAGGCCACCCATGAGTGACCTCCAATGACCGTCAATAAATGCGACATTGGTAACCAACAGCCTGTGTTTCAATTTCATTTGATTTTAAAAATCTATCTATATTTACAGCATTTCTTCATACTGCTCTTAGTTATTTATATTCTTAACGCTTTGGCTGATTTAAGTTACATAAAATTCAAACAAATATAGCTGCACAACGATACGTCATAATAAGGAATTAGAAATATCTTTTTTTAATTAGTCATATTGTAAGTGTTCGTAAGTATTATCTAGATTTATTACAATTTAATCCAATTTAATAGCGTTAAATTTAAATATATTTTGAAATACATCAATTACGTATCGCATTTAAAAAAAATTAAAACTATTATGACGATGGCAACTATATGGCTTCAGAAACTTCTTTTTTTAATCGAAATACATCTGCCATATTCATACTAATTATCAAGTAGAAATATTGAAACTTAAATTTATTTAGCATTATATAATAATGAAATAAAATTCAACAAAGGTTTGCCGTAAGGATCTTTGGTCACCAGTGATTTACCGTTCGATATCACCCATTTGACATAGTAAATTATAAAAAAGGGCATTTATTGCTTTTATTTCGCTTACTATGTTAATACAGATTGCTTAAATTTAAAAAAAAATAAATATCTCAAATTTTTGCAAATGTTAATCTGGTTATTTGTTTAACCGCATGGACGATAAATAGAGAGCGCAATGGCAGTGCTTTTACGTAACAACTTTGGCGAGCCCTAGAGACATTGGTAGCGTAGCATTGGACTTAGAGCAATTGCAGGGTTTGCCAAATCGCATGGATGATAAATGCATGGTAGGATAATATAAAGCAACGGGCTGGAATAGCAATGGGATAATATAAAGCAAGGGGTTGGTCCTGTAAGGATGCTTCTAACGTCAAGCTACAATCGAAGGCAACGTGCAACCCAAGGACAACAGTAACTACCTATGACATTGATTACTGATGCACTGCTGTTAAATGTTGGTAGTAAAGGCCAGCGACGAAATTTAGATTAATTAGAATACAATTAAAATACAAGCTACTGTTAACTTGTGGGTTTAATGATCGTTCATAGATGAACTTGATGGTTACAAGTGATATAAGCTGAACCTCCACTACTAGGCAACCAGACCTTGCTACATCATAGAAACAGATATAAGGACTTTGCCTAAATATTAACTGTTTAGCTTTAAAGCAAGTAATTGAAACGCAATAAAAGCAGTTCTCAAAACTATTTTTCTACTTCTTAATTTGATTGATTTAAATAAAGGTAATTTAGCTCATAGGATTTATAATTAGAAATAATAAATATTTCTATAAAATGACACTAGCTGCACTCCTTAAACTTTATTCACCTTTTTTTTTTCTTTTTTATGATAACTCTTTTAGGCAGCTAGCCACTCTAGCAGATAGGTTTCAAAGAAACAGTATAGCGAATATGCAAAAAATATGTCCCAAACACTTTATGGGAATTCTAAATATATGCTGCCTTTTATTATTTTATAATTTTGCTTTGAAGGTTTTGTGGCGTAAGTGTGAAGAAAGTGGATCTTAATAATAAAACTAAAAGGACAAAAAAACTGTGTTAGCAGGAGTCAGTCCAAGAACAGCGGGTAACCTGTGATACATAGCAAAAGCCAAAAAAAAATTGCTACGGATTTTGTATTTAATTTGCTATTTTTAGTAGAATTATAATTAAAATTGTTTTATTTTCCCCTTGTAACGCAGCGCGTGACGAAATTTAAGAGAAAGCTACGCCGGAAAATTAAAAAAATACAAGAGCGCGTGCATTTAACATTTAATAAACAGATATCTCGTAATTGTTTATGCTCTCGAGAAAATACCAGAATGATCTCGTGCAGGATTAAAAAGCTTCCAAAAGCCGGATTAAAATATCTCAGCTCAGTTGTTATTGTTAAGTGAAATGTAGTTGTTTACATAGTGATGTTATTGATTGTAGCGAATTCGCTATGAGATCGGATTAACGCATTCAATCCATTACGAACCCGTACGCACGCAACACGTTTTGATGTCAGAAGTGGGATTTGAATGCCAATCACGAGAAGGATGGAAGAACAATTAAGACAGCTCGTATCAACCGTTGCTGTATTCCACGAAAAGATGAAAGGGGCCATCAACACGGTAAAAGAAGAGATGAAAGCCGCTCAAGAAATGATGGAAGCTGTTCAAGAAAAGATGGAAGCTGGTCAAGAAAAGATTGAAGCAGATCAAGAAGAAATGAAACGAGAAATATACTAATATTATGTTTTGCATAATAGAAAACAAATTTGACGCTATGGGAGGCAGAATAGACTCCATTGAAAATAAAGTTGGACAGATTGAAGTAAAAGGTTTCTTCTATAGAAGAACAAATAGAAGACAGAGTTTCGGCGGTGGAACAACAAGTCGATTGCATTCTCCTCTGTCAGTGAACGAATAGAGAGAAAGTTTCTGTTGTGAAACAACGAATCGAGGGAAGCGTTTCTGCAGTCCAACAGCAAATCGAACTACAGATTCCTGATAGGGTTTCTGCAGTTGCGAAAGTAGTTGATACTTTAAAGAAGTGCATAGCGACAGTAAGAAAGCAATTCTGATGGATTTAAATTTTTACGCATGGCTGCTCGTCGCTCCTTGAAGTTATCGACGTATGATGGGAAGAAGACCCTTAGCGAGTGTATAAGACACAATTTTCTATACTGGTGGCTGCGAATGGATGGGATTTTCAAGCTAAGGTCTATCATCTAGCCCTTTCTCTAAGAGCAGACACAGCGGATATCGTTCAGACTTTTCCCGAAACCTAAAGGCTAGATTTCGAAGCTTTGTCCGGCGCATTGGAGGTGCACTTCGGGGAGAAATGTTTGAAAGACTACAGCAGGCTTCAATTAAAATTCCGTCAACAGAAGCCCACCAAAACACTCTAGGAGCTTGCCACGGATGTTGAAAAGCTGTGTCACCTCGTCTTTACGGAATGCGCGAAAGAAAAAAGGGAAATCTTGTACCTGCAGTTCTTTGTCGATGGCATCCGGGATCCCGAAATACAGAAAGCTCTACGAATGCCAGATGTCAACGATTTAAAAGCGCTCTCCTGCATGCCATGAAATTCAGGCAGCCCAGCAAGCAACTCGTAGAGACCGCGACTCAATCACAGCTACTCAAGTCCAGGAGCCAGGGGATCAAGTCACTGTTCATCTAAGTTCATTACTAAGAGTGACATGAAGCAAACATTAAAGTGCTGGAACTGCGGTACTAAGGGCCACATACAAAGAAATTGAAGAACACTCCAGGGCACGGATATTACGACCGCTCCTAGCAAGAAGCAGGGAAACTAATTAATGGCCATCTTGGTGGCCGAGGTTGCCAGGTTTAAAGCGCTTTAGATTTATGAATGGCGGTAGTAATGGACTTTTTATCATAGAACATCTTAATGGAGTTCCCTGCATTATGACGATAGATACAGAAACCAACGTTACCATCATCCAAAAAGATTTGGCTCAACAGCCGGGAAGCAAACTTATCTGTACGCTGCCCTGCGTTACGCTCCAGACTGTGTCCGGCGAGAATATAGACATCGACGGAAAAGTATATGTTAACATCACGTTTGCGGAAAAGGCCGCTTACAATCATCCGGCATATGTGGCAGAGATTACAGACCCTTACCTACTCAGATTTGACTTTCTAGGGAAATACAATTTTTCCTTGGACTTTAAAAATAGCGAACTGCATTCTACCTTTGAGGGCACTGACCTATTCGGAATTAATGATGAAGCAGTGAAATCTATCCTCAAAATCACAGCTCAAGATGATATCACAATACCGGCAAGAATAGAATTTTTACTTCTGGATCCACAGCCGAAATTAGAAATTTCCGCTACGGCATCATAGAATATTCCAAGAACTGTACCAGCCCGAAAGGAGTACTAGTAGCCTCAGCACTCGTCGACCTATCAAGGAACATTTTTCCGGTGAGAGTTGCCAATGTGACTGACAAGGCAAGAGTTATTAAAAAAGGTTAAGTGGTTGCAGTGTGCACTCCAATAACCAGTGTTGAAAGAAACAGTAACATCCCAGAATCCGTGTCTACAAAGAGAATTGTATATGAGTTTTTGGAGAGAGCGCGATTAAAAGATGAAGAATACTGCCGAATGTCTCATTCAAGGTCTTCAAAATGTTTTCTCTCACTCATTTTCTGATGTGGGTCGAACCAGTGTGACACAACATAGAATCGATACCGGTGATCATCCAACAATTACGCAAAATCAAAGACGTCTACAGATCGCTAAACAAGAAGAGGTACGAACAATTTTAAAGGACATGCAAGAAAGCGATGTCGTCGAGCCTTCAGCAAGTCCACCATGGACATCTTCCATCGTCCTCGTCAAAAAGAAAGACAGTTCGACTTGATTTTGCGTTGACTATCGCCGGTTGAATGAGTTACGTACCCTCCTCCTAGAACTGACGATATTCTGGACACTCTTTCTGGAAGTAAGTGATTTTCGACCCTTGATTTAAAGAGTGGATATTGACAAATAGAGATACCTCCGGATGACCGAGAAAATACAGCATTTACTACAGAACAAGGACTTTGTCAGTTCAAAATCATGCCGTTTCGACTGTGTAATGCACCGCTAACATTCGAACGCCTCATGGAGACTGTTTTGAAAAGTCTTTCCCACGAAGCCTGCCTGATATACCTGGATGACATCATCATCATCGGGAAGAGTTTTGAAGAACATCTAGAAAATCTTAGAAAGGTGCTTCAGAAACTGAAGGAAGCCAATCTAAAGTTGAGTCCTGCTAAATGCAAGTTATTCAGACAGGAAGTAACTTACCTCTGTCATGTCATCTCTGACGAAGGTGTGTCTACAGATCCTGAAAAAGTGTCAGCAGTTAAAGAATGGAGACGCTCCGAAAATTTTCATTAGCTAAGAAGTCTCCTCAGGCTTTGCACCTAATACAGGAGATTTGTAAAGGACTTTTCTTCCGTCGCAAGACCCCTACACAATTTGACAGAAAGGAAACAAAAGTTCTTGTGGACAAAAAATGTGAGTATGCATCTAAGAACCTGAAGGAAGCTTTAATATCTGCTCCAGCCCTGAAGTATCCTCAGCTCGATGAACCATTTATTCTCGACACGGATGTGAGCAACGAGAGTGTTGGCATTGTTTTGTCCCAAGAAATTAACGGCCAAGAACGTCTCATAGTCTACTGGAGCAAGTGCCTATCCAAACCGGAGAGTAATTACAGTGTCGCTAGGAAAGAATTGCTCGCCATAGTTAAAGCCGTAGAACATTTCCATTATCATCTCTACGGCAGAAAATTCCTACCCCACACGGATCATGTTTCGTTGACCTGGCTTTTAAATTTCAAGAATCCTGAAGGTCAAATTGCCAGATGGATAGATAGAGAGATTCCAGGAATATGACATCGTTATCCGTCATCCGAAGGGATCATCACATGGAAACGCCGACGCCTGTCAAGAAGACCTTGCCTAGAAAACTGTCGGTATTTTTCCAGGGTTGAAGCTATATATCAGCTGCATAACCCTTTCGCACGACAAATTACAACATCAACATCGGCTGATCAGACCCATGGAGTGATAAAGAAGTCAGGAAAGACCAGCTGGAAAACCCTGACAATAAACCCATGATTGATTTAATGTAGTCTTCAAACAGAAAACCTACCTGGAAGGACATTTCGATCTACAGTCCCACAACAAAACAATATTGGGCGTTCTGGGAGTCACTCTGTATTCGAAATGGCGCCTTATACGGAAATTCGAATTTCACGATGCAAAGGCTTTACGATGGCATCTGATACTTCCAAGATCCCGGATTGCGGTTGCGCTTAAAAACTACATAGCAGTCCTACGTAATGAAGACCTTGCAGAGAGTTCTTGACTGACTGTACTGCAGTAATGCAAAGGCTTAAGTGCAAAAGTGATGCCGATCTTGCGATGCCGGTGCAGGTGGGAAAGGACCGAGGAAACGCAGCTGAGGCAAGCTGCAACGTTACAATCTAGGAACATCTTTTGAACGTATTGCCTTTGGCATCTTGGCACCTCTGCTACGAACTGTTGATGGCAACAAAAACATCCTTGTTGTCATTGGTTACTTCACCAAATCACCTGATGCATATCCTATTCCCCTGATCAAGAGGCTGTCAGTGTAGCAGACGTAATGATACAGACCTGGATTTCCAGGTTCGGAGTGCCTCTTCAGTTATATTCAGATCAGAGAAGGAGTTTTACCTCGACTGTAATTAAAGAACTCTGAAAGCTACTCGGCACTGACCAAATCCAAATGACGCCTTAACATCCCCAGTCGAACGTCATGGTACACAGGTTTAATCGAACCATTCTTAATAACCCCTCATTGGTGGTTTCCAGAAACCAACAGGATTGGGACAAGAAGTTACCACTCTTTCTACTAGCTTACCGCAGTGCTGTTCCCGAGGTTACCGGCTAATTTCCATCTCGGATGCTCTTCGTTCGTGCCCTTTGTCTGCCTTGTGATCTTTTGTCTGGTCGCCCTCCGGATGCATCTTCATCGCCTGAAGAATTCATTTAAAATCTCCAGGCCCAGTTTGAAATGATGCACAACTTTGCACGAGAGAGAGTCAAATTGACGACGGAGTAGATGAAGACCACATACGACCAGAGCTACTGGAAATCGATTCAATGAAGAAGACAATGTGGGGTTGTGGAATCCGAGTCGACGGAAAGAACTAGTCCTAAACAGGCTAAACCACGTCGTGGTTCGGATCCGTAAGTCATCGAACTCTAAGCCTAAAGTCGTTCATTACGACAGGTTACCTCCTTACTACGGCCATAATACGTAGTGTTTATAATTGTAAATAGTATAAGACCATGGTACGTTTTGTATTTAGTATTTGATAGTATTTCGTATTTAATAGTATTTTATAGCATTTAGTATTTGATAGCATTTGATTTGCATTTAGTATTTTTGATTTGTATTTAGTATTTGATAGTATTTAATGTTTGATAGTATTTTATTTGTTTATTGCAATTATTGTTTATGTTGTTATTGTAATGTAAATGTCTATTATTGCATTCATGCATTATCTGTATGTTTGGCTTTCTGTCCAGGGATTACAGTGTGCGAGATGTGCAGTTCTTGGGAAGGCAGTGTTACGTATTTTGTATTTAATTTGCTATTTTTAGTAGAACTGTAATTAAAATTGTTTTATTTTGATGTGCAATGCAGCGCGTGACGAAATTTAAGAGAAAGCTACGCCGGAAAATTAAAAAAAAATACAAGAACGCGAGCATTTAACATTTAATAAATAGATATCTCGTAATTCTTTATGCTATCGAGAAAATACCAGAATGATATCGTGCAGGATTAAAAAGCTTAGAAAAGCCTGATTAAAGCATCTCAGCTCAGTTGTTATTGTTAAGTGAACTGTATTTGTTTACTTAGTACTGTTATTGATTGTAGCGAATTCGTTGTGAGATCGGTTTAACATTCTCTGTATTTTGATTTGAGTTGTATTCAACGTTTCAGTAGTTATAAATATAACTACTGTGAGATACTGTGTGATGCTGTACGAATATCTCTGAGGAAATCTCAGCATTTTGTTTTATTACTTGGGATAAGAATAAATTTTATCAACTTTTTATCGACTTGTGCATTCAATCCATTTCAAACCTGTACACACGCAACAATATGAAAAAATTCTCTGGAGCAATATTAAAATATGAATCCTTTCAGATATTCTTTCTTTATTTTTTAATTGTTTTTGTTACGGCCATATTCCTTACTTGGTTTCTAGTAAGAGAAACAAACACAGTTTTATATTGCGTTTATGTGGTTACTGTGATGAGGCAACATCTTGCCGCAATAGTATAATTCGATTGAACTGTATGTACTGGGTAACTCTTTGAAGTCTAAAAACGAATTTTACTGCAGTAGCATCAGTGGAAGTAAACTCCATGTATTGATAAATTGTTCTGAATATAAAGTACGAAATTCAATGTACTAAGAGGAATCGACGTGTATAACATGCGCTGGTAAATTATTCTGAATTTACTAAATAATACGAATAAATACGTAAAATACGAACTTCATTATTTAAAAGTGCCTTTTTGTTTCTTTGGTACGGTAATTAAACTTAACTGCATTGTTTGTTTGCCTCTTTGGTAACCAATAAAAGTGGGAACTAATCTAACCAGTAACCATAAAATATTGGCTTTTAAGTAATAAACTTCAAATATCACATTCATCAGAGATTGTTTCGCAGCATAATCTTGTATACAAAATGACAGATAGTAGGAAAAATCGTTTGACAGTCTTTTGCGATTTAGTTGGCAATTTAAATTTATAGTCGATTTTACAATTTTATTTCTTTAGATTATATTTACTGAAAGAAAGAGTTTAGCTAAAACATCGCTGCAGATGAGATTAGATTTTGCGTTATTTAGGGAAAACAATGTATTATATCGGATAATCAGGACTCCACTATGTTTAAGAAATATGTCTTATATCGTTAAGTTATAACGCTAAAATGTAAAAGATAAATTATAAAGCATTTTCACTTGGAATGGTGGCATTTCAAACCTGCATTTTGGCAAACGACTGAGGAAATAAAGAACTTATGATTCTTACAATGGCAGCAGTTCACAGGTCGTGAAAACGATAAATTTTATAGTAATTATAAAAACTAAAATCTTTTAAAGCAGTAAAATAAATTAACGAATTAAATTATAAAATGCCACATTTATTTTAATTAACTTGTACATTTTATTTAGTAATCACGACTTAATTATTTTTTAAAGATATATTAAAGGTCTTATGCATAACAGAGTGGGAGCATACTGTATATAGCAAGGCTTTGTGAAAGATGGAAAGTTTTCATTCTTCGCAAAGGCAATGTTTACTAATTTGCTAAATGTAAAGAAATATTACGAAATATAGGGATCTAGAAATTTTTAAAAACTGTTCTGATAACATATCTAACACCAAAACTAAAAACAAAGTATCACATTCATTAAGATAAATCCTTATCTGTACTGTAGAAAAGAAAGCTTATCCTATTATCTGGATGTTTCAGATATCTGAACAGGCTGAGGTTCCAGTTAGTCTGGTTATTTGAAGCTCAGCTGCATAAAAGCACATCAAAGAAATTCAAGTGGCTTAATCTCTATCCACTGATTCCAAAATTAATCCAACCCATCATGGTTCCAATCACCCTAAAAAGAATATTGAGCCATCAAATAATCCGTAGTGAGCTCTGATAAAATGGGGCCCATCGGAATGAGGGCACAGCCGGTAGAGGAGAGGAAAGTGGAATAGGGGTAAAACATGAAAAAGCCAAGCGAATAAGATAAGTGTAGTCGAGATAGCTCTTCTGGAGGACTGTCTATCCAAGACGGATGAAGAAATCTGAAATTTAAAACGAAAATCGATTTTTTGCAGATAGTGAGAGAGTTCCCAAATCTGCCGGACTTCGCCGGAGGATAAAGAGGACAACGCTGTGCCGCTGGTGGTAGAGTAGATTTATGTAGATCCTAGAATATCTCTTGCAGGTAATGAAAACCGAGTGATTTATGGTCTGCCTGGAGCTCTAGGGCCTCATCTGGAAAGAGATGTCTCACTTTTTTTCCCTGGAGCAGAATTTTTGATCCGATTTTTCCAAGGACATTCTTTCGTGACATACAACCAGTAATTCTTCCTTAGATGGAAGGCAGAATTTGTTTCTTACGTTCCATTTATGACGACGATAGTCGTGAAAATTTTATGCACCATAAGCACGATGATTGCCATTTGTTTCTGTATATTGCTTTCAATTGACGGCTGCAGTGCGTAGTAAAAAACTAAATGATTCTTCTGCAAGGTTGTAATATATAAGGTAAAAATATGGTTTATTAATAAAACGTTTTGCAATAATTTATTCAAATTAATTCATTCGGAATTTTAAAGGGATAGATTTTATTAAAATATAATCTAAACGTTACTCTACTGGTCTATGAAAATATGGCTTTAGAAGCATCTTTTATTTTACATGCTGAACATGCTCATAGTTCGTGTGCTAAATTGTAAGTTAAATATTTTTTAAATTAATACATATATGAAATATGCAGTGTGTTTCAAAGCTAATGAAATAAATTTTATAGGGGCGGAGTACAAATTGAAACAAATACGTTTTCCAATAGAAGACACAGTACGACTTGCTAAAGGTTGGGAGCTGGAGAGTATTTTCCGTTTCTCAGTACACCATCTCGTCTTTTGTATTGTAGCTCAAAGACGTTGAACAATTCTTATTTATAAATCACAATTTCTCAGTAACTCGAAAACACTTACAAGTTAGGACTGTAGCTTTATTTCACATCTCTATAATTACTTTAACACTTTCGCTACAAAGGCGGGAACACTCTCTTCTCCAGAAGCGAGAACACACTCTCGGGTTTTTCCCTTTTTGCACAGCACTGCCCTCTGGAGGCATTTTCTATATTTTACAGTTCATATATCAAGGAGGCGAGACTGAACATCCTCCCGCCCATTGAAATTGCAAATTTCAATATGAGAATATCAAAACAAATTTTGCAAAAGTTGAATAACAATAATATATAATAATAAAACACATATTACAATAACACTGTTTAACAACTTAAATGAAAATAATTATAACATAATGAATACAACACAATTGCAATAATACACCATATGGTCTATAACTATTGATTTGGCAAGATACATACGTGCCGACTACTTCTTTTAAGAAATTTTCCATCTGGTAACCGTAAATTGACAACTCTTACCTTTCCGTCCTTACCAGGAAATATCTCAGCAATTCTAGCAACCAACCATTTAGTTGGTGGAAGATTCTCATCTTTTATAAGTACAACAGTTCCAACTTTAACATTATTTTTATCAAACTGCCACTTTAATCTTTGATGTAAATTACTAAGATAATCCTTTCGCCACAACTGCCAAATTTTTTGAACATAATTAGTTATTTTTTGCCACTTGGAAAGTTTGGTTTCTGCAATACCAGTTAAATTAGGCTCAGGTATAGAGGTGATTTCTCTGCCAATCAAAAAGTGTCCGGGGGACAAAACTCTAAAATCATTAGGATCGGCAGACATAGGAGAAAGAGGGCGTGAATTTAAAAACCCTTCGATTTGTATCACAATTGTTAAAAACTCCTCTATAGTTAAATTAGTATTTCCCACGACACGTTTCAAATGGTATTTGAATGACTTTACGCCAGCCTCCCAAAGACCGCCAAAATTGGGAGCCTTGGGAGGGATGAACTTCCAGTCAATACATTTCGGAAGATAAATATCTTGCAAGAAGTTCATCAAGAGAATTCACCATATTAAATAATCTCTTTAACTCTGCTGCCGCACCTACAAATGTTTGTGCGTTATCCGTAAAAAGTTTTCTAGATTTGCCTCTTCGAGCAAAAAACCTTTTAAGACAAGAAATAAAAGTTTGTGTCTTTAAATCTGTTACGATTTCCAAATGAATTGCACGGGTTGCGAGGCAAACAAATATGGCAACATAAACTTTGTTAAATACACCCTTACGCTGATTTTTGTATTTCACAAGAAAGGGTCCACAAAAATCGATTCCTGTATCATTAAATGCAAAATTTTCATTAACACGCTCAGATGGCAGATTTCCCATTAATTGAGAAGAAGTAGAAGGATTTGCCTTAAAACAAACAACGCACTGATGACAAATCTTTCTGCAAATATTTCTCCCATTTATGGGCCAATATTTTTCTCTCACATAATATAATAAAGTTTGCGGTCCCACATGAAAGCATTTTTTGTGAAAATACATTACAATTAAATCTGTTAAATGATTTTTTGGTGGAAGCACCACAGGATGTTTTTTACAGAACTCAAGATTAGAATTTTGGAGGCGACCACCAACTCTAATAATAGAATTTTGATCAATAAAAGGAGCTAAACCTTTTAGCTTACTATTGGAGGCTACTGTTTTACCCTTAGATAAACTTTTCAGCTCTGCCGAAAATTCTTGAGATTGTACCTGTCTGATTAAGAAAATCTCTGCTTGCTCTAGTTCAGCAGCGGTTATATATCCTGACCTTTTGGAACTCGGGTTTCTTGCATTATAGATGAACCTGAAAAGAAAACTTAAAACACGTAAAATATGCATAAAATCATTACTTAAGTCATAAATACGATTTAAAAAGTTAAAGTCCTTTGTTATACTAAGGAGTTTCAAAGAGTCAATACTATCACAGTCTTTTTTCAGTTCATTGAAATACTCATCCTCTGTGACACTAAGTTCTGGAGGTTCAGGAATAATTTCCTTTAAGAAGGCAGGTCCAGTCCACCAAGTTGAATTATTTATAAGAGAATCACTACTTGTACCACGGGTAAGTAAATCAGCTGGATTAGCCTTGCCTGGACAATGATGCCACGTAGCCTCAGCTGTCAAGTTTTGTATCTCCTTCACACGGTTTGATACAAATTGTTTCCACTTTTTACTTGGACTTTGAATCCAGTATAAGGTGACCTTTGAATCACTCCAAAAAAAACTTCTCGATATTTGTTTTTTGTCAATAACTGGTTTCAGTTCACTAGCTAATCTTGCCGCAAGTAAAGCACCCATAAGCTCTAGTCTTGGCAATGACAGCTTCTTTAACGGAGCCACTCTGGATTTTGAAGCTACAAGATTGATCAAGATTTCGTTCTCAACCTTTAACTTAACGTAAACAACTGCTCCATAAGCCTTAATACTAGCATCCGAAAATGTATGAATTTCCAGTTCTGCATCTTGATTAATAAAAGAACCAAGTATATATCTCGGAACCTTTAATTTTTTAAGTTGTGGAGCTTCTTCACACCACCTCATCCACTTCTCGCTTATATCAGGAGGTAAAGCTTCATCCCAAGAAAGTTTTCTTTGCCAGATCTCCTGGAACAGGCACTTGAAACGGATAGTAAAAGGAGTCACAAGACCCAATGGGTCGAAGATTCTTCCAGCAGCCATTATTAGAAACCTCTTGGTGTTCCCTCTCTGTTGGAGAAATTCTAGCAAACTATTAATTTCTAAGGACAGGTAATCACTACATGGATCCCATAAGAGACCAAGAACTCTATGCAATTTATCCTTTAAATCTTCTGGACATAACTGCTTAAATCCCATAGCTTTCCACTCCTTTCTTAACTGCTCAGAATTTGAAATCCACTTCCTTAAGGGCATCCCAGCATCTCTCATTATTTTTTCGGCACATTTTGAAATTTCAAAGGCAGATGGAACGTCGTCATTACCTGTGATAAGGTCATCTACGTAAAAACAGGTATCAAGTGTTTGTACTGTAGCAGGAAAGTCTTTTCTGTACTTCTCTATATGGTTTTTAATAGTTACTGCCAATAAAAAGGGACTTGCGTTTACTCCAAAAATGATCCTTTTGAATTTATATACACATACATTATTCATATCGTCAATGAAAAGGAATCTCACTGCATCTCTATCTCCTTCGCGTAAAGAAATTTGCAAGAAAGCCTTCTCTATATCTGCCAAGAAGGCGATCTTATTCAAGCGAAAGAATGTCAATAAATGAAATATATTTGGGTTTAAATTAATTCCTTGATATAAACAATCATTTAGAGATAATTGTCCTGGTTCATGCGAACTTCCATCAAAAACAATCCTTACCTTAGTAGTTAAGCTCTCTTGTCTTACAACTGCATGGTGAGGTAAGTAATATAAAGGTTTATTCACTTCTTTAACTGGGCTCATCACTTTCTCAATAATTCCCTCACTCAAATAATTATTCAAGATATCACAGTACTCTAAATATAGGGAATTATCACGTTTCATTCTCTTAACAAGGTTTGCAAGTCGATTTTTTGCAACATCATAATTGTCTTTAAGTTCCTCCCAATTTCTCTTCCAAGGTAACCCAACCTCATATCGTCCGTCTTTAAAACAAACTGTTTCATTGAACATCTCTAGGGCCTTATCTTCCTCATTTCTCAATTCGGTATCTTTAATACCAAGGGATTCTAACTCCCAGAAGTTTGCTAACTGATTATCTAAATCTTCGAAATTGTTTACTAATCCACAATGATAACTCTTCTGTTTACTTAAATTCATAGACCCACTTACTACCCAACCAAACACTGTCTCTTGCAACACGATAGATTCCTCTTGTAATTTTATTTGATTTGGTTTGAGCAGCAGGTAAAATATATCAGCTCCCAGAAGAGCATCAATCTTCGTTGGTCTATAAAAATTTGGATCAGCGTAACAAATATTTGTTGGAAAACAAATTTTCTTAACGTCCAATTGCTTCGAAAGAGTAAGATCAGTAATATTATCTACAATTAAAAATTCAACATTTCTTTTAAAGTCTCCATTCGAATTTTCTACTGACGTAACTAGCTTATTTTTAACAGTTAGAATCGAATTATTCAGGCCAGATATAGGAGCATTTATTGCTTGTTTTTTTATTTGTAACATATCCGCGATTTCCTTTCTAATTAGGCTGACTTGACTGCCTACGTCAAGAATTGCTAAAATGTTTATTATTCCTCCGTTTCCCATTCGAACCTTAACCACGGCAGTAGACAAAAATGTATAAGTTTTTCGACCTTGAAAAGGAAAACTTTGCTCTGGCGCCGAGAAGGATTTATGATCATATTCGTAACTCGTTCCGACAAATGATTGATTTATGGAAGGAATCGCATTTTTTGTTTCGAAACTAATCGCGTTCGGATTTAATTCGCTTGAAATGTTTATTTCACTAGTATTATTCGGTGAGAAAGATGCTTTTTGAGAATGTACACCATGGGATGAATTATTATTTCTTTTCTCAAAGTGAATCAGGGTGTTATGTTTTTTCCCGCATTTAGCACAGGAAAATTTAGAAGAACACTGCTTTACACTATGGTTTGAAAAGCAATTAAAACACAATCTTTGCCTTTTTAGAAATTCAACCCTATCATTCACTGATATATCTTGAAATTTAGGACATTTATATATAATATGATTATCCAAACAGAAACTACACTTAGATGACTTCACAGTACTTAACAACACATTTCCTTTAGAACAATGCTTTTGGTTCGTGTTCTTAGAAACTCTAGACGCTTCTAAGGTTCTTGCATGATTTTTTAGAAATTCAATTAAGTCATTCAATTTGGGAACATTATTTTTCTTACCAAATTCGCGTTCGAACCATAATTTTGTTGAAGCATCTAATTTTTGTAACAATACATACGCAAACATTATTTCAGCAAACCCATCAATTTTGTGTTCTAAAATTTCTAACGCTCTTGTACATTCAAAGGTAATGTCAACTAAATTTAGTAAAGCACTAGCAGACTCACTGTGAATAGGTGGAATTGACATAAACCGCTTAATGTGGGCAAAAACCTGTTCTCGATGATTTGAAAATCTTTCTTCTAGCAGTGACCAAGCAACTTCATAATTTTGATCGGAAACTGGGATTGACTTTACGACTCGGAGAGCATCGCCTTTAAGGGCTGATAATAAATATTGAAGTTTTTGTCCTTTTGACAAATTATCGTTATTATGCACAGCAGCCTTGAATAAATCATTAAAAGTTATCCATTCATAAACATTACCAGTAAATGTAGGTAAACTCAATTTTGGGAGCTTTACATCTGGGGCTATTTTAGAACAATTATCAACACTTATTTTACCCTGTTCATTCTCAGTACTTTTCACAAAACATTTCACATTTAATTTATGTAAGAATGTTTTTAATCTTACTTCGACTTTTTCCAGACGAATCTCCATTTCTTCTAAATCCGATTCTGCTTCACTAATGTCCACTTTTACAGGCAATTTGAAGTAATCCTTTTGTAGTTCGGCTATACATCTTTTCACGGTGCATACAGTTTCTAGTTTTACTTCAAGTTCGGTTATAATATCTTCACTTATCGGTTCAACCACCGATTCTACAAAGGTTTCTAAACGGGTGATTTTACCCTTTAGGGTAGCTTTTTCACGCTTTAACGAATTAATTGTTTCTTCCATTACGAACACAAGTTACACAACACAATCGCTTCGGAAGAAGAGCACACTTTCGTTTTCACGAACTCACTTATTTAGATGTCGCTGATTCGTTTCTAACTCGGGCTCGTCGGCCCATGAACAATTCTTAATTATAAATCACAATTTCTCAGTAACTCGAAAACACTTACAAGTTAGGACTGTAGCTTTATTTCACATCTCTATAATTACTTTAACACTTTCGCTACAAAGGCGGGAACACTCTCTTCTCCAGAAGCGAGAACACACTCTCGTGTTTTTCCCTTTTTGCACAGCACTGCCCTCTGGAGGCATTTTCTATATTTTACAGTTCATATATCAAGGAGGCGAGACTGAACAGACGTAATACGTTTTTACGCTGAGAATAAATGCATTAATTTTTTTTAAATGGTCTCTTTCTTTTCACATCATTTTCATATGCTTTTAATATATTTTGCCTGTATGTCCTCTCCGGTTGAGGCATGATTTTGCTTCTGAGTGGAGAAATTTTATATTCGGCATTTTTAATTCGTAGTAGCTATAGAGTTCATTTAAACTGACTTACCATTAACAACTTATTCTTTTAACACCTCTTCCATCATGTCTCAAACACATTCTCATCTCCAAGTTTACGGATAAGCACGTCTTTAAAGATCACATCTTCATTGAACCGCATATGTCACACTCCTCCCGATATTCGGGAATGAATCTTCAGGTTCAATCAAAATATTCTGTGCATTTAACACAATATGCGGTCTTTGATAAGCGCTTCTTGGCTCTTTAGTCATGCTTTTTATTTTAATTATATTAAAATTATCCCATAGCGCGTTTAGTAGCAGAATTATTGCTTAGGAAATATCTGCCCGTTTCATCAACTAAAATACAATACGTTCTCTATACTCTGTTCTGACGTCAAAATGCGTGTTAAACAAAATATTCTATACTGTAAAACAATTAGAAATTTTACTGAATAGTGTATTCGTTACTTCATCTACTAATACCGTGCAAAATAATCTGCATTTAATTAAGCGTTTTTGCTAAAGATGTTCGTCAAAGGCAATTTGGATAAGACCTGAACACTTGTAGTTTCATCTCAATGGGAATCCCAGCAAAAATGTTGACTGCAAAGATGTTTCCTTGGTTTTCCTCAAGCGTAATATCAACGTGAACCAGTTTTTCTCAGAAGGTCCCTAACGAAGGTTTCCATCCTTTAAATTGATAGTTTTAGTGAGTTTTACCCTAATTAAAAATTGCATAATCTAGTTCGTTTCTGCTACAGTATGTTATTAATTAAACTAACGTTGTTAGCGAATGCACCATTGACCTCTTTTCTTATATATTTTGGTTATTCAAGCTACGCGTAAGTGATATGAATTATAAAATAAAAACTATCACTTAATTTAGCAAACGAAAATTTTCAGTTCTTTAATCTAATGTAGCGATTCGGTACTTTTAAACGTTCACTGAAAATTCGTTTAACTTATAGATTGCTTAAGTATGGTCAAGAACACTACAGATATTAGCTTAAAGAGATGGATGCCTTCATGGAGAACTGTCCAAGAGAAAACTTTTCTTGTTCATATTTTACATGGGAAAAATCTAAAAATGCTCTTGCAACAAACCTTTCATAGGAATGTGAACCCAGGCTGAATTGCAATGATCAACTGCTTCTGCTACTCGGCTATTTTGGGGATCTTATGAATACGGGATCCACCAGAAAAAATATTATACTGTAATTTTTTATTGTGTTTATTGAGAAAGAAATTTTTTTATTGTGTTATTTCGGAACTTAATTATAGGTTAATAGGTTATGTTATGTCTAACAAAATCTTCCTGAAGCCGTAAGGATTGTTTCGAGTAGTCAAAGTGTCTGAATGGTAGCCATTAGCGGCTACGCACTTAGGACAATGGCGAGCAATTCCTTGAACAACGTTGGACAACGTATCCGCCGGAAGTGCTGCATATGTCGCTGTAATTTCTTACTGAAGGAGCTCAAGAATAACCGATTTCATGCCCTTCACCACTTCTTCAAAGTCTCCCACGGTCATTTTGATTCGTTATCGTGCATCATATATTGCAATCATGAAAGTACGTCATGTGTTTGGCATACACAAAAAATACAGTAAAGATAATTTAATTTAGCTTCGAAACTAATCTCCAGATACCATCTGTTGAAGTATGTATAGATTTTTCTGATAGATCATGTCACTGAAGCACATGCGATAATTCCGATAGCAATGATTTGTTTCAACAGAGATCAAGAAGACAAATTTAAATGAATTTTCATTTTTTTAATATAAACAATCATAAAGTTAGCACTTTTCCGTGTTTGGAAAAAAAGAAGAAAAGAGGCCTCGTTTCGAATCAGAATGAATGGTCGTAGCTTTAAGCAGCACCTGAATATAATACTTTCAAGAATATACGTGAAATGATTGACTAAAATTAAATATATTTCAAAGCACGTTACTTCTAAATAAACTAACAGAAAAGCCATCATTATTTTTTCCAAACCCTATAAAGTATAATCCAAAAACTTCTTAATTTGCAGTGCATGATAAAGGCATGATAGATAATTTTAAAACTTCTTTAATTTGTTCTTAAATGATAAGTTTATAATAAAGGTATTATATTATTAGGTAATTATATTATTAGGTATCCTGCTATACTGCTAATAATTACATTAATTCAGTAGTTTCTTAAAACTTTTCCTCTTTCTTCTTCTTAGTTTAAAATGTATAATGTTCTATGCTGTCTTTGCTAAATTCTAAAATTAAATTATTCTTTTAGAACTTACAAGAAAGATCTCCGTAACTTGAGTTTCAAGTATCTTAAAATGTTATAACTAATTATATATGTTCGAAAACAACATCAGTTAAAACTAGCTGCCAGATTTCTATATATTACCAGAAAAAAATATGATTTAATATTATTTTTAGCTCCTTGCACGAAATAAAAGAAGTATTTTAATCGCTAAAAATTTCGGTTTTCAGATTTCAACGGAAATACCGATTTTGAGCGTTGCCGAATTCATTTTGACTAGTTCTGTCGTGACGTCTATATGTGCGGATGTCGCGTACCTCAA
>KK116770.1:196466-281789 GCA_000611955.2 Stegodyphus mimosarum
CAAAAAAAAAAAGAAACAAAATTAGAAACCAATTATAATGGCATTAATAAAACGTTGAGCACAAGACTTAAATAAGAGAACTTCCTCAATGTCACTAAGTCAAAACTTGCGGAAAAAAATCGTTTAAAATATTCGTCGTTACTAATCTTACTTATTGTTTATTTGATTATATCAAAGCACGCTAGGACTATCTGTCTGTGAGGAGAGATGAGTTTGTGGAGGGCTGTTTATGAGAAATTGGCTTGTACCCACGTTACATATAAGTTAAAATGCCCGTGCAGCCAAAAATGTTCGTATTAACATTATAGGCACACTGCTCGTCCTATAATATAATTATATATTTAACTATGAACAGTCACAAATGAAAGCACCTTCCAAATTTTGTAACATCATCTGCTGTCATTGCGTTGTGTTGTTGTGACTTATCTCACTTGTCTGACAGTAACATCAGAAACAAGTCCACGAAATTCATCCTAGCAAGGAGTGCAAGATTGCGTCTGTCGTTGACAAGAGCCTTGAGGCGCTATACAAGTGGCAATACGACTTCGCTCACTTCCGCCCCTCCTATTTTGATGGAGAGCCCCCTCAGACCCGTTCCTTACCATCAACCTCTCGAGAGAAATTTCCGCTTGCCACATGTTTAGAGTGCCTCCATGCCGCAAGGACACTATGCATTTACAAACATCCATGCCTTCCCCGAGATTCGAACTCGGGCCCTTCGGTACCTCAGTATACCGAACCGAAGTGTACCTCTCTTAACCAGCCTACCATCTGGGCGGCTGTTGTCTCTATTGTTATCCAATGCATTTTTTTCCTTGTTCTTCTTGCACTTCTGCGGACAGTTTTGTTTTACACTCATGGTTTGTGATAGGAATTTTTCTATTATCCCGCAATAAACAAGTTTAACTTCCTTTAGACAGGACTTTCGTTAATCTGCAACTCGGATAAATCACTCTCGGTCAACAAAGATTTTACTGCACTGCAGTTCCTTGAAACTTTCTGAATCGTGCTTAAGCACTCTCGGGAATATTATAGAAATATTAAATGAATATGGAATCAATTAAAAAAATGAAATCAAAAGAAATATACTTTTATTCAAATAACAAATAGACGAAGTTGTACGGTACTTACGTATTATGCCGTCGACCGCTGGAGGAAATTTCGGCAGTGGTCGCCAATAATTAATCGTTACTGCGAAATCTAACGGAAGTGATTATGCATAATTGGTGCTAAATCGCGCTACTTTGCCTGTCAATGAGATAATATGTAGGTACCAGTTGTACTACCAAGAGTTGAATTCAGCTTTTCAAGCCGTTATGAAAACGTTCCGAAATGTCCAGAATTTACTTTTATATTAGCAATCATTTTAAGCTGTGACAAATCGAAAATCTTTCAGTATACTAAATTTTCGCCAGACTACTACTTTATTACGATTAGATTCAAGCCTTTAATATGCAATATTTCTGACATTCTTATGCTCAAACAGCTCGTGTACTTGTTGTCGCTAGAGATTATTAGGTACTTCCTTGGCAAGATATGGGAAATGATGCTTTTCAACGTTGGCGAGAAACATGGTTAGCGATGCACACTAGCAATTCAATATCTACGGATGCCGATCTGCAAAGCGTACTAGTTAAAATTCCTGCAGTTGGTAAAAATTTTCTCAGTTTTTTTTCCTAAATATTTAATATACTTAATAATTTCGATCTTCCATCTTATGGGTTTAGTAAAATGCGAAACAAAATGCATTAGAGTGCAGCTCTCCTATCGCAGAGTCCTACTTAACAGCGGCCACGATAATGCTTTTAGTGCATTATTGATAGCAGTTGCCGACCTGTAGCAACTACGAAATTATTCTTTAGAATAAATTACAGGTAAGTTTGTACACTTTGTTTAGTAACTTGTTTACAAAACTGAATTACATAAAATACATATTTATATTAAAGGGATTCATTATGTTTTTGTTAAAAAATTGCGGTTTGTAGACATTCGACGAATTGCTTGTATATCAGTCTGTCTCTCGCCAAGGCTAAAACACCTCAATTCCGAATTCTCTCTGCGATCACTATACCATAGAAGTAACTTATTGGTAATATTTTTCAAATATGAAACGTATACATTTTTAACATATTTCCTATGCATCTAGCCTTAAATATTACTCTATAAGTAAAAAATCTTGAATTATAGTAAAACTTAATCTTACGAATGATATACAATAAATATCAGCGATATTTTTTCTTTGAAACCATGCGTTAAAACAATTTGGCTTATTTCTTTGGCTCGACACTAGACGAAATGAAACAATCGAAAACGGTAACAAGAAAACATTTTCTGATTCCAGAATAAAATCCTCCATTCATTCTAGGAGTAAAAAAAATTATTTATTTTAATATTTATTATTATTATTATTATTATCATTTTCATTATTATCATTATTATCATCATGATTATCATTATTATTATCATTAGCATCACATCATCGCCATCATCATCATCATCATCATCATCACCATTATTATTATTATTATTATTATTATTATTATTTAGTGAATAAACTTTCATCAATTTCCATAATTTTTAGTGCCTATCAGTTTGATCGTACGGAGGACAAGGGACAAGGAGGCAACAAGGAATTGGGCAAATACGTACCTCGTGTAATTATTCCAACCATCTCTTGTAATGTGATTTACTTCAAGCATGCTCTGATTCTCAATTGTCGATAGATGTTAACTTCTGACACCATAAGCTCTCGAATGCTTTGACATAATCTGAATAATCCTAATCCTGACAGCAGAAATAAATCCATCGTCAATAACAAAAGCAATGCATGAAGCAAACAAAACCGTGTTTGTTTTCGGACATTTTTATTTTTACTTTTTTTTCCTAGACAGGAACAATGGCTGCATAACCATTTTAGCCAGAAAATGCAGAACAAAAAATTGCGGAACAAAAACGGAAAAAAAATATGGAACAAAAATCGTGCGGTTTTAACTGAAAAATATCGAACTAACAAGCACTTTTAATCACATCATTAGTCTTTTTCAGGTTTGGAAATAAAATAAGAAACAACTGAAAACCTTTTAAGCGTTTCGTACGCTCTAGCAATTATTCTGAATGATGATTATACACAGCAAAACATACGTCTTCTACAACCACAAATGAAGGAACCTTTTCCAGTCAGACTTTATTTATTTACTTATTTCGAATTGAAACGTTATTTATTATCATGTTGATAATATATTAAGTGTGAATTTCACATTGTAAATACTTTTAAATATTGCTAATATTCCTGCTATTAATTCTCTAAGTGGCGCAGGGTTTTTAATCTTCTCATGAAGAACTGAAGTTTAGCAGCATTCAATGGCTAAACTTTTATAATTAATTATATTAGTCTGTTATATCATTAAAGAAAATATTTTAAATAATAAGCAGGATATCTAACAAATCAGGAAGTATCATGACCTGATAAAAGTAATGATGGCCCTCGGGTGATTAATCATTGTTTATTATATTATCGAACATGTTTTCGCACATTTACATCCAAACAGCATTCAAAATATACTTTCAAGAGACTTACAAAGCGTGTGTCTTAATACAAAATTTAATTTAAACTTTTTTAAATCTGCTGCTTCCTACGTAACTTTATTTTTTGTGTTTATTGCACTATATTTAGAGCTGTCTGTCTGAGGGAAGGAGCTATTTCGTGGAGCACACTCTAAGGGAAACAGATTCGTATTCTCATTGCGATATGCTTTAAGCAACATTCTTTAAAATACAGCCCACCAACAGCTAAGCGGTAATGTCTCTGAACAGTGATACTTAGACTTGGATTCTATTCTAGGCGAACGGTTTCAGTTTAGTTGATTATTGCAAAGCACACTAAAGCTATCTGCCTAAGCGGAGGGAGGCTTTCATGGAGAATTTTCTAAGGGAAACTGTCGTATATAAACGTAACACATGCCAGGCGAACGATGTGGCTGTACGGTGTTTTCTGTAGTTGTTTTTTTTTCCATTTGTAATGCAGATACGAACTAGTTTCCCTCAAAATGTCCTCCACAAAAGCATCCTTCCCTTAAGAAAAATCCCTAGAGTGATTTCCCATAACCAAATAAACTAAACTGCCAAACCTTTAAAATGTAGCAAAGATACTTAACGGTACCTACGTATTAACTTTACCACCTTGACACAGCTTGAACGATTTTCTCCAGAAGAAAAAAAAAATTATGACTAGTATTTGCTAAAATGTTATTTTATTATGCACGTATTTTGTTTATTTGCACGTTTTAATTAGGTACTTATTCCTAAAATTAATCAATTGCCCTAGTTCTGAGCGCATTTTGTTTTGTGTTGGTGAAGAATTTGTGGCTGTGGCTTTCAGAATAGATTCAAAGCAATTGTTCTATTCACCAATTCTGCTACCAAATATTGTATTCCTAAAGAAATGTAACTGTAAATTCTTTTAACACAGACAAATACCATAAATACTTAGATTAAAACTAAGTTTAAGTCAAAAGTATGTTGCAGTTTGTGGATAAAATCGAACTCTGAACATAATGAAAAGAAAGCATATGGAAATGGAGATGTTACTTGTTAAAAGTGAAGAATTATTATGCGTCTGCTAGATTTTGGTGCCTTTTAAAAATTCTGTGAGAAGGGAAGCCTCGTGACTTCTGCTAAGGTTCTTGCTAGTATGCAACCACAAAAAAGGTGCATTGCAAACAGAAGCAATCAGTTATCGCATTTCCCTTTTATGCACTTCAAGCTCAAGTAACTCAAATGAAGAAATATGAAACAACGTTTTGATAGTTTTCACGAGGTTACTTCAGAGTTGAATTCTTTAGTCTTTGAAACCAGCATGAAAATATTCCAGTCTCAAGTCCGAAATTTTCTGTGAAAGTGAAATCATTTTGAATAACAATTTACTGCCAACAAAACTTGTGACCTTGAAACTACAGAGGTTTACTTTGGAGCTATAAAAAGTTTTCTTAAATACATAGGCTACCTCGCTCCGATTTTCTTCACAAATGATAACAATGAAAACAAAGCAAGCAAATCTACAATTACTTGGTATTTTGAGCTGAAATTCTGTATTGGGAAGCATACGTATAAGTACATTATGTTACGTATTTTAGCGTCATGCAGCCTTGCGCTAATCTCAGGATCAACCAACTAAAGCGCTCTGAGAAATCGTCGATGAAATCTTTAAGGAGTTTGGTATTTCGAAAAAAAAAACAGTTCCCTACATACATACGCCTAACAAACTGAGGTATTTAGAAGTAATTAAAATATTTTATAATAATGTTTATCCTTAGCGTTTTCTCTTTAAAAATATCTTTAGAGAAATCTTTCCAACTTTTATAAGACTTTATGTTATATTGCGATTCCTCCGCATTTACTTAAGGTCTACAATAAACGAAGAGGCAATTGCAGGGTATTTAGCCAAAAAGCCTATATTCTGATATTAGCAAAGGGCTAAAAATTACATTTATTAAGAAGATTCCATAAATAGATGCATTTTGTAACTGAATGAAATTCCAGTAATTTCATATGTACACTGCAATATGCGGAGAATTACATATTAGTCATCAAAATTATATACGAGCTGTTATTTTGAATATTAACTCTAAACGTTTATCAACCAGAATAAATTTTAAAAGGTGAACTTAAATTTAAAAATTTTAAAAGGTGAAACAGACATTTGATAATAATTTTGAGACAAAAATTAGATGAAAGAATTCTTTGATCGATGATTTCAATAATGCAAATGTGCGCAAATATTTTTACTAGGTGTGTGGGGTTTGTATTTATTACTCATGCAACTTGAGAAGTGCTCCCTTTGTGCAAAACGCACGATCTTCAGTACATTTTTTACGCATATCAAATAGCCTATCTGAAGAGTGTTAATGCTTAAGAAAAAAAGAGATTTATTTTCAAACTTGATCATTCTGTAATAAACTGTGCAATTTAAATGTGGTAATACAATTATCGATAATCTGTTACGTCTTATCAGTGACTACCAATCCATAGATCATTGCCATACTAATAACTATCAACCTACAGGTCTAATCAGGACTTTAAAGGCCCGTGTGTTTTTCCGTTTAATTTTTATTTTAGTATTATGCCTAAATTACTGTATTGCTTTACATCGGTTACTCAATCCATAGGTCAATGGTCACTGACGATACCTATCGGCTTAGGTTAAGTCATTTGAATATGCCAAAGCATACAAGGGCTATCTGTCTAAGGCAAAGGATGCCTTTTTGTAGAACATTCTAAGTAAAACGCAAGTTCTAAGTAACACATTACACGTAGAGAAAACCACGAAGACCAACTGTGCAGCCTGGCCCTTCGTCTATACTGGAACCAGAATCGAGTTATTATCATTCAGCGATCTTATCCACTCAGCTACTCCTTCGATTTTATTATATTTTCACAAACTATTTAAAAGATATATGTTTAATTATATTTAATTTACACAGAGTGATTCAGATGTTTCTGAGCACTCACTGTAAATACGCTACATGTATTCAAATTTAGGTACTACTTGATTTTCACGGCATCCGTTCTCAGAATGGCGCCAGGATTATCATTAAGTTTAAAAACTACTCTGTGGCTTCCGTATTTCCGTCACTGATTTTAATATGGTGTCAAAAGGCTTATCTTTTCCAAAGGACTGCCACGACATGAGTTCGCAAAGATACAGCTCTAGATGACGTCGAATTGTACTCCTTTGCTTTCTGTTTCGCAATTTAAGAGTCCCACGGCCTTTCTACATTTTGACTGGGAGTACCCGTTGTTGGATCAGCAAAATTAGATGTATGATTCATAGTTAAATGGCTGTAACCAGCCTTTCCAAGCTCGTCTGTTTTATATTAATGGTTCCAACAATTTGAATATTTTGTCGATCCTTCCATAAACTCTCCTCAATTTCGACATTTATTTCACTGCCACCTATTCGTCTTTAGGTTGTCGAAGTAAATCTAACGAACGAAACGCTCTCATAAAATTATTCCAGTCAATCGTTGTATTCTGACAGATATCGAGTTTTTTATCGCATCACTTAAGGGACGTTAGTTCCTCTGTCCAACAGTAGATAAAATGCAGCATTACTAGGAATGGTATTCTGGAACACTAAACCAGTTGTCGGATCGAAAGCTCTTTGTATTTTGTGTACAATTTTCTACATTCCACATATTTTTCCTGTCGTAACCATTTACTCACATTCGATTCCGAGGTAATATATCATTCCTCGGTAAATTAAAAATTATCCACACTTTTTTATAATGTTTAAATCGAAAAAAAGACTATTACGATATCACATTGTTCGTCAAATTCGTAAAAGTACGCTTTATTAATTCGGTATATGATATAATAAATTTAATTTCAAATTGTATCAGTAAGTTGCATTATATAATAATCAGAGTATTCTGAACAAGTGTATATTATACATGACATTAGGACAATGATTTAGTAGTTTCCTGTATTAATCCTCTGGCAGTTCATCAAGCAATTTCCCCGAGCAACTCAAATGTAGCAAAATTTGCTGATCCCGCGATTTTCGCAGGCATGTGTTCTTCTTTCTTTACTGAGAAGCGTATCTCGCCTTTTCACCATTTAACCAGTGAAATAAATTATATACAATATTAGACGCTTAATTTAGGTTTTGACCATCAGAGGTCATTAGTCGTCCACTAAATTGCGGCATTTGAAGGTACTTGGTATTTACCACTGTAACATCACTATGTTTTCCGCCTTTTTCTAATCAAGAAACGTTCTCCTATTGATAAAAGAGAGATACAAATGGAAAAAAAAGGAAGATACTAGAAAAGATGCAAATGGAAAAAATATTGGCAAAGAAACACGAATCTGGTGCAAAGACTGTGAAGTTGAACTTCGCCTTGAACCCTGTTTCGAACTCTATCATACTAAACTACATTTCCAAGGTTTTGTTTTTCACTGCATTATATTTTTTTAACTTTTATGCATTTTACATTTTTATATTATGTAATAAACAGAAATTAATTGCAACTGAATTGAAACTTATTTAAAAAACAATTTTTGTGAAAACATGTGAAATTGGTTTTTCTAACAACTTAGTTTCTCATGATAAAAATCTATATAAAAATAAAACAAATTTGAATTACATCAATTAGACATATCAGTATAAAATAATTAAACGTATCGCCTTTAAATAAGCCATATAGACCTGTATTATTAAGCAGTGTAGTATGGATTTATTAAACAAACAATATCCAAGATCTGCGGGACCTCTTGCTAAATAAAAGTATTAACAAGCGCCTGGCCCCAGCCATCACCACTGTTCTTATTGGTTGCCGTTTATGACGTCAGGTTGAAGAGATTTCATTATCTGTTTCGTTTACGTTAAGTGAACTTATACTGCTTTGGTCTTGGTTATGTATAAATGTGAATTTGTGGAGCTGAGGCTCAAGCTTTTGGCGCGCAAAAATGCCGCGGGGAATTCATTTCGTCACTATATGACATCACAAGTCGTGTCCAATAAGAACTTGGGGTGGTGGCTGGGGCCAGGCGCTTGTAAAGTATTATGACTCATGCATGGCGGAACTTGGTAGATTGTGAAGAGGATAAATAGTATGATAGTGCAAAATGTAATTTTTCATGACATAAGAGCCCAAAATAATGTAAAACATTTTGATAAAGATGTTATTGATATTAATAACGACATTAATTATTTAGACGTATATTTATTGTTTTAAATTCACCTAGTTTTTTACTTGTCAGCTTACGTCGAAGAATAACAACACCTGTTAGATCGCATATATGATAAATTGAAAGGGTGCTTAAAATGTCATGTTCCAAAATGCTTCGGAACATTCTTCTTTTAACATCAAAGGAATTAACTAAAACTTTAAGCTTTGATTATAATAAAATATCTTTACGTAAGACTTTTTTTAAACTGCTATTGTTTTACTCAACGGTGAATGTCATAAATAACACATTTAAATCTGATAAGTTAGACGTACAGATTCGCTGTCAGTTAAACGGTGAATCAATAAATTATTCAGCTAAACATAAATTCCTCTTTCCATGCTATGAACACAAATTTCTCGATGCAACACATATTAGTTTGAGTAATGACAAACACAAACTCTAGCTTCTAAATACTACAAAGCTTGAACGTAATAATAATCAACTCTATGCTTAAAACAATGCATTATTTCGACAATTCTGTGACAAGCCATATCTAGAATAAATGCAAACTTTAACCTTGTTTCTAATTTAACGATATTTGGGTGAATATTTGCAAACGTTTGATGCTATTAGACCAAACTTATTATTCATCTGATTTACCACGGCTGGAGAAGAATCTAACTATTTTAAAACAAAAAATCAGTAGTAGAGAGTTTTATCTAAAAATAATACCAACGAAATATGGTAAAACGAAGTATGAGATAACATACACGCTAACGAAAATACTCAGTCTGCTGAGTTTATAGGCCATGGGGATGTTTTTTTTTTTTTCTGTGAGCCAAACAGGAATTCATAAACTGATATAAAAAAGATTCTTTTCCTTTTTTTCATTTCAATAAAAATTATACAGTTAAAATAAACATATGATTAAAATGCTTTATTATAACTATAATAACTTAAGAAAGAAGAAGAAATTTAGAGTGGAGTAAATGCTAAATGAAATTATGTTGATTTCAAGGGTCATTTGATGAAGATCCTGCTTCTCCAAGAAACATAAAATGAAAAGAACGTAATTCTCTCGGCCAAGATACCAGAATCTTCAAAGATTTTGGGAAGAAATAGATGTCATTAAAACTCTCTGGACAAGGGCGGATATATATGGCCTATAATATTTTTGTAACATTTTTAAAAAAACATATGTATGTGCATCGCTAAACATGTCCAAAAATTTAAGGTAATGTATTAAAATTACATAAATTCAGGTGTAAAGTACTAGGGGAATTTTGGCATTAAAATCAAGAAAATACTTCTTTCTTGCTGCAGTTGCGGAAAATCTGGAGTTTCTTAGAGAAACCATGCTCCACTTGGAAGGTTAACTAAACAAATGAAATTTTGTGAATAATAAAATTCTCAAGAAAATCCATTTCGCCGTCTTCCGGAACCTTGCGGGTAATTTTCCTAGAATCGCCGTTCAAATTGTGGATAAGTAAACAACTATGCATAGCAATTTTCTGTGTTCGAACATGGATGCATGTACTCTCGTCAGAAATTTTAAAACTATTTTACCTTGGTTTATATAAAGGGCGATTCAAAATTCAGATTTTAATGGATCATTAAAAACATCAAAACAAGTACTTTTTGCTATACTATACATAGTCACTTTCACTTCTCTCACATTCGTTAGCGAATTAGTCATCTTCTGTAAAACTCTGCTGTGAAAACTCTGCTGAAAAAGCCGGCATGCAAAATTGGATACAAGACCTGCTACCATTAATGTCAAGACTTGCACCTTTCTGTGCACAGTAGGCGTGTAATTGTCTATGTCGTAGTACGCGCCATACCTACGACTGAAATACTTAAAAGGTATTGAGGCGTAATAGAGATAAATATAAAAAACCATATGCAAAATTTACTATACATAACAGTGACATGTAGTGAGACACAATAATCAGAGTTCACAGTTGACAGTTGGAAGCAGAATCCGAACAGCCGTGCGGCTTACTTATATTATTCGAGTCTAGTCCAAACACCGCAACTATCCGAGACAACACCTCGTGGGCCCCAGAAGTGCGGCGTCGGGTAATTATTATTGTTAACACCTACATCTTTGATGTACATGGTTCTAAGGGAAGCTGGCTTACATACTGTTTATACATAATAGCGATACATAAATAATCCTGTTGTTAACATTTTCCTGTTCTGATGCGTTCATAACACAAACATATATCATATATTACTCATAATACACGCTTATATGGATACTGATGCACAGAAACTGTTCATACATAATAGTATTATAGACATCTATCGTGTTTCAGACATAGTTCATTACACATGCTTACGTAGTTCATAAGAATTCATAGTCAATTCATAGTCCTAAATACATATTTCATAATATGTACAGTACATGCACAATACTGCTCTCTACTGAAACTACAGAAGTTCTGTGAGAAAAAAGAGAAGATGGAGCTGTAGGTATTCATGAGATGCTTATGGTATTCATGAGTTTGCTTTGGAAGTTCACTGTTTTTCTATACTTTCCATAACTGATTGGGATCTATTCCGCACTGCACAGATCTGTTCCCAATTCCTCCAGTCTGTTCGCATTACCCTTCTGCATTAGCTTGCATATTGTTCTGCAAAAGGATGGTTGTTTCGTCAGATAACGCTTATGAGATTCTGCCTTTCCAAAAGTTGCACATTCCATTCTGTGGTTAGAAGGCATTGAGTCAAGTTTTGGTTTTCGCATGGCTCCACAGACACATCTATCCTCGTTTACAATTCCTCGTTCGTAGTAGTAGGAAGGAAGGGCACGCGTCCCATCAAAAATCCCGTAATTCGTAAACGTGACTCAAGACGGTTGGGCGAGACTTTATGGTAATATTCATAAGTCCATCTGTTTTATTGGGTAGTTTCCTAGTCCCATTACCACTGCTGCTGAGCTGCTGTCCTTGCCACTTTTTAAGATGAGGCCACGAGAGTTTGGTTATAACGCTTTGGCAATGGAATTGTGAGCCGCTTATTTTGCTAGTCTGTCAGCTCCCCCATTACCTTGAATACCAGCAAGTGCTTTTATCCAAGAAATCAGTGTTTCCTTTGTCGACGAACGCTCCTTCACCATCTTCTGAATCTCCACTTTGATGGAAGAGGGATGTTTGGGATTTCGTAAGCAACAGTTGACCGACAAGCTGTCTATAAGAATATTGATAGTGGATCCTGTTGGCGGGCTTGTTAACTTGATAGCTTTGCCAACCGCAATTGCTTCACCCTGGAATACTGAATTATTGTTTCCTATATGGCCTTTCCATGTTATCAGCGTCTTCTTGCTCTTAGTTACTATGAGGCCACAGCATACTTGTCCGTCAACTTTTGATCCATCCGTGAATATATAATATATCGATCATTTATATTACAAGCGTCTTTCCCTGAGGTGTAAGCTGAGACTTCCTTTATGGATGGTATTTACTGGCCTTTTGTCTTCACAATCCTTTGGAACATAGGATTTGATCTGTAGGTAGCTGTTTCTCGCAACTATAATAACATTGAGAGTAGAGCCTCTTGCTCAACTCTAATAGGCAAAGAAGCCATTCCCGCTAGTAGAAAAAAAGGCTGCTGCCAGTGACGTTGTTCTGTTCCCTTTGGTAATGGCGAGGGCAAAACGCTGTTGTATGCTAATGTGCAATTTGATTTTCCTTGTATTTATTGCAGCAGCCCAGATTGCAGTTCCGTACGTCAACATTTTCTCTATTATGGTTCGATATAGTATCTTAATGTAGTACGGCCTTAGGCTTCAGTGTGATCCCTGCATGCTTTTGAGATTTTTTGCAACTCCCTGCGTCTACATTCGCACCGCCCGAAGGTGTGGTAACCAGGATAACCTTTCGGCAATTAGGACTCCCAGCAGTCTTAGTTCCTTAGTTCTCTTTATGGTTTTGCCGTTAAGTTGTATGATAGGGTTGCATGTAATGGTCTTTCCCGACTTGTGGAATGAAATGTATTTGGATTTTTCCTGAGAGATTGTGAGGCGTTTTTACTGCAGAGTTCACTGAAGAGCTGTATTGTTTCATTGCTATGGTGTTGCAAATGGTCTCTGGTTTTGCCTCGGGTAATGAACGTTGCATCATCTGCAAACTTTACCACTTTAGTGTGAATCGGTCATTGTGCTTTCAAGATCGAATTGAAGGTCACATTCCAAAGATCAGAGCCCGCACACGACCTTTGGGGACAGCCCTTAGTTTGTTTCCTTCTCTACTACTTCAACGTCATACACTGCCACAAAAGTACGGTCTGTGAAGTGGCTCTTGCATGGCTCTAGCAGGTTGTTTGGGATGTTAGCACCGTGGAGGGCATCAAGGATAGCTGGCCACCACAGGGAGTCGAATGCATTCTGAATATCAAGGCTGAGTAAGACAACATGATCTTTGGTTTCCTTTCCTGATGAATTTCCCTCTGAATTATGTTCAACGCAAGGACCGTTGATCGCTTTTCTCTGAACCCGTACTGTACATCTGAGATTATGCCTTTGGCGTCGAGGAAGTATTTCATGTGTTGTATCAGTAGTTTTTATAGACTTTTCCAGTTGCCGGGAGCAGACATATGGGTCTGAATGTGGCTGGGTCTTTAGGGTCCTTTTCCTTTTTCTTGAACAGGATGGCCTGTCCTGTTTTAAAGAGCTTAGGGAAGTAGCCCAAATTCAGTAGTTTGTTGAAATGCTTCAGAAAGATGCTGGGAGACATTAGATGTAAGATCTTTTACTATATTGTAATCAAGTGTGTCCGATCCCGGGGCTTTCTTCTTAGGCAGCATCCGCATTACTGTGTTTATCTCGGGCTGACTAAAGATATGATCATTTTCTCTATCAGTTCGCAGTTGGTAAGCCGGATGACGGATGATAGGCAAACGGGTCGTTCTCTGACAGGTCATCCTGAAAGTCTGCATAGAGGATTTTAGAAAGCGTGTCTGTCATAGTATTTGTCTGCTCTGCGATCTAAGTCTTATTGTTATCATTGTCAGGATAAGATCGGTGTGGAAGCGTAAAGTCCTTGTTGATAGCTATTCTATGGAGGACTCTATAAGGCTTTCTGTTGCCAGTATAAAGTTTTCTCGGGTTTTCCACTTTTGCTTGGAAAACATCCTTTTTTTTACTCAGCCTGCGCTTTCTTGTAAATGATGCTGAGGTCTTTTCTTCTGTTCGGGTCCTTTTCTGCCATCATCCTTCTTATATGTGCTCGACTTTTGCCTTTTTGAATCTTTGAATCCTTAGTTCTCTTGTCCACTATCTAGCTACGTGAAGAACGTTTGGGAATTTGACTATAAATGTGGCATCTCAGATAGTTTGAATTTCCTAAAAATGCCTACGTCATTTCATCCATATGTTCCACATTATAACAACTGTCTAGCTTTTCTTCTTCGTGAATAAGCATTTAGCATGCTTTTGCTCCAAAGATTTTTTACTTGGTAGCTCTTGACTGCGTATTTGGTGTGTGTACGTCCTATGTGTAACGTTATATAATCGTAGCCAGAACACGAGGGCATATCCTCCACTGTCCAGGAGAGGAATTTTGACGCCAGAGCTGCTATTTTGAGTGTGATACTGGGCTGTCCCTTTCCATGGTTTGTGTCATATATGGGTTCCCCCCGGGGGTTGACTCACGAGAATTTCTGGGAAGTACTGGCTAGGATCTGTACTTAGGCAGTCTCAACCACGGGGGTAAAATATCAGGTACTATTGTACCTTATTCTTCACAGGACTAGAACCCGGATATTGTACCCAGGTGGGCTCAAGATTGGCAGGGACCGTACTGGTACTGTCGTGTCCGCTCCCTCGGCTGTGGTGGGGCTAATAGTGGATTGTTTTCTCATAGCTGGATGGTCACACCTCCTACTGGCGCCTTTGTCTGCGAACGGCATGAGTTTGGTGCGCTAGTATTTATTCCGAAGGAGTGGCGCTCTGAGGAAGGTGACTTCGTACTTTCATTTTGACTTCGACCTTGTAATTCGAAAACAGTGCTCTACATGAGCTAACAGGCAGAGGTGGGTCGCGGAGCTCTGCCCATTCAGCTGTGGCTATCGAGTGCAGCCACTAACTTCGTTTGTTCTTCTTAGGTCGAAGGGTTGCGCCCGGGCGTAGTGTCATATATGGGTCTGCTGTTGGGGTTGGGATCACTGTGGAGCGTCAGGTTGTTGCTGGTTATGAAGTCTGCTACTTGACGTCCAGACCGGTCTGTGTTCTAGTAGCTCCATACATAAAAATGTGCATTATAGTCCCTTACTGTAAGTTGGTGTGCTAGCGGATCTGAGGATTTTCTGTTGCTGGTTAAGTGAGTAGTATTTCTGATGTGGGAGGAATGTAGACATTAATTACGAGTAGGTTGAATCCCATAGCTTCTATTGCAAAAGTGATGAAGTCTCTGCGGCAGTTGATGGTTTTTTTGTTTCTGCAGCACATTACCACTTCTCTAGGTCTTTCCTTGGCACTGATTACAGTCCATAGAGAGGAAAGCTCAGCGCCTTTTTGCTTTGCTGGTACGGCTCCTGGATCAGCAGAAAATCACCCTCTCGTTTCAAAGTGGTTAGGGGGATTTGGACTGTGGACTCTCCTGCCGTCTGTAGATTTATGTGAATGAATTATTTTAGTCTAGTTCAGTTGCTATATCATTCATGTATCTGGGCCTTTGGGAAGTACGTCTTGCTGCTTGCTTCGTTTGTAGATCTCTCAGTGAGGTTGCAGGCCTATCACTAATAGTTTGCTGTTGTTCATGCATAATATGTGCTACGTCTGACTCGGCCGAAAAATAGTCCGTATGATGCAAAGTTAACTTCATGAGCGGAGTGATCGCTGGATGTTCTGCTCTTTGTGCGATAACTGAATTCGGTACAGTTGATGCACATTCATGTCATAGAGGCATACTTTTTACAGATAATCTGTTGTTGAATCATTTTATGGCATTGTTGCGGGCGTACGGGTTCATAATGGATGAATGCACAAGTCGATAAAAAATAAGATTTATTCTTTTCACAAGAAATGAAACAAAATGCTGCAATATTTCCTCAGAGATATTCTTATAATATCCCAATATCTCACAATAGTTAGATTTTAAACTACTAGAATATAAAAAGAAATCAAATTCAAAATGCAGAGAAAGCTATTCCGATCTCACCGCGAATTCGCTACAGTCAATAACAGTACTAACTAAACAACTACATTTTGCATAACAACAACAACTGCGTTGAGATGTTTTATCCGGCTTTTATAAATTTTTAATCAAGCAAAAGATCGGTCTGGTACTTTCTCGATTTTTCTGGATAACAAACGCAATTACCAGATATTTATTTATTAAATATTAAATGCACGCGCTCTTCTATTTTTACTGTTTCGGCGTAGCTTTTTCCTAAATTTCTTAACGCGCTGCTTGCCAGGAAGATAAAATGATTTTAATTAAAATCCTACTAAAATTAGCTACAGAAATACAAAATCCGTAACACTGGCCCACGTCCCGGGCAGTTCAATCCCTGGTTAGGAAGACAAACTTACAACTAAGGCATCAATACAATAATAAACATTACATTACAACAACAAACAACATAAACAATAATTGCAATAAGTACCCTGAAACAAATTAAATACTAAACCAAATGAAATACTAAATACAAATGTAATACTAAATACAAATAAAATACTAAATACAAATGATATACTAAATAAAAATTAAATACTATCAAATACTAAATACAAATCAAATACTATCAAACAATAAATACAAATCAAATACCATCAAATACTAAATAAAAACAGGACCAAGGTTTTATACTATTTACAATTATACACACTATATAATATGGCCATATTAAGGAGCTAACCTATCGTAATGAAGTTTCGAGACTTTAGGTTTAGAGTTCGATGACTTACGGATCCGAACTAAGACGTCCTTCGGCCTGTTTAGGACTGTATACGGATCATCTCAAGGTGACTGTAATTTTGGACAGAGTCCTTTCTTTCAAGCCAGATTTCACAACCACATTTTGTCTCCTTCGTTAAGTCGACGTTCAGTAGCTCTCGTGTCGTATCGAGTTTTCATCTTCTCCGCTGCCAAGCTGACTCGCTCTTTTGCAAAGTTGTGCATCACTTCAAACCGGGCCTGGAAATCTTGGATGTATTCTTCAGGCGATGAACGCGCATCCGAAGGGCGACCAGACAAGAGATCACTAAGCAGACATAGATCGAGACCGATGAGCACCTAGTATGATTTCGGCAGCTTTCTGAGCAGATCGTTTAGACAATGTGTCGGCGTTTCAAGGTGAGGATCCTTTCTGATGATGGATAAATATGTCCACTAATTCTGAAAGCAGTTTGTTGTTTTTTGAAATCCAAGGAAAAATAGTATTTCCTTAAAAAGTCCAATCCGAGTATACCAGGATCAGTAATATCTGCCACATGTGCCGTGTGATGGTAAGCGGCATTTCCAAGCGTAATGTTCACGTTTAACTTTCCATCGATATTGATTTTATCACTAAACGCCATCTGGAGGGTAACGCAAGATGGCGTCCAAATGAAATTATCTTTAAATTGTTCAGCTAAATCTTTCCGAATGATGGTAACATTAGCTCATGTGTCAATGAGCAACTCCATCGATATGCCCATTGATGGATAGTCCATTACTGTTGAAATTCACTGCAGAAATCCTGAGCACTTTAAAACGGGGTTTTTCAGTATCTTTCAAACTCCACTCCGCGATATTATTATTAATTTGCTTCTTGCGTCGTTGCTGCGAAATGGTGTTATTTTCCATGCCCTGCGATGTTCTGCAGTTCCGTCTCACGTGGCCTTCAACTCCGCAGTTCCAGCATTTCGATTTCTTCTCACTTCTTTTCTGTCTCATGGCATTTAATTGTCTGTTTAAATCATCTGTAGTATTGTCCGTGCTCTGGGGTATTCTGCAGTTTCATCGTATGTGGTATTCAACTAAAGGCGAGGTGAGACAGCCTTTCAACATCCGTGTCGAGCTCCTGGAGTGTTTCGGTGGACTTCTGTTGACGGGACTTCAATTGAAGCTTACTGTAGTCTTTCAAACATTTCTCGTTAGACGCAGCTCCAACGCGCCGGATAGAGCTTCGAAGTCTAGTCCGGTTTTCGCGAAGAGTCTGCAGGATATCCTCTGCATCTGCTCTCAGAGAAGATTAAATGCACAAGTCGATAAAAAGTTAATAAAATTTATTCTTTTTACAAGAAATAAAATAAAATGCTAAAGTATTTCCTCACAGATATTCGTACAATACTGCAATGTCTCACAGTAGTTTTATTTTAAACCACTAGAACATAACTCAAATTCAAAATACATAGAAAGCGATTCCGATCTCACTGTGAATTTGCTACATCAATAACAGCATTATGTAAACAACTACAGTTCGCATAGCAACAACTGAGTTGAGGTATTTTAATCCGGCTTTCATAAGCATTTTGATCAAACACGATAACAGTCTGCAAAACAGTCGAGTTATAGTTTCTCGATTTTTCTGGATAGCAAAAACAATTACGAGATATCTATTTACTAAACGTTAAATGCACACGCTTTTGCAATTTTACTTTGCCGCCGTAGCTTTCTCTTAAATTTCGTCACGCGCTGCATTGCATGGGAAAATAAAACAATTTTACTTACAATTCTAATAAAAATAGCTGAAGAAATACAAAATCTATAACAATATTGGCAAATGCTAGCATACTTTTATAAAATTAAGAGCGTAGATTTCTGAGCTACACTGTATGATTCTCATGACATAGGTTGCCATACATTATAAGACAATATATGTGAGAACAAATACATGAATTAGCGGAATGTAAGTTAGAATGACAGCTTATAAATTTCAAACAAGACTTATTTAGCAAAGAAATGTTATGCATCTTACAATAATTATGTACCTTTATAAGAAACAATATTTTAAGACCAATTTGAAACACTCTACATTCTGTGCCAAAGGAATACGCGCAAAACAATATACAGAATTTGCGAAAGTAATATTGAAATGCAGTATTCTCGCATTGTGATAAAACGACGGTACCTAGAGATATCAAATTTTGAATCAAATAATCCTACTGCGAACATGGGCCTCTAGAAGCCCAAATTTGAAATCTGGAATTTGTTTTATTACCGATTTCATGCTTTGTAAAACTTTAACGAATTTTTGATTAACAATTTCAAGGATTTCAAAGCGAGCAATGGCAACGTTGTACAGAAAAATAATTTTTATCTCCAGCGCGTGAGACTGTGTATCTGAAATTCTAAAGATATGCTCTATCTACACTGGAGAAATAAATTAAGAAAATTTGAATATTTCATCGAATTGCATGAAAAGAACTGAACTGAAGGAAAACCCACTGCTTCTAGATACAAATGCAAATCTTGTACGGCAAATACGTAAGCGAACACGTGTGTGTAAGCGAAGCCAGTAAAAAAACAGGCTTTATAAGAGCGGGGAGGCTAAGACGAATTCTTCACCTCGGCGAATTTCTTGGTGTTATCTTGCAGCAATCGGTTAAATTCACATTGGGACAGTAAAAATGTTGGAATAACCAGCAACGAAACAGCGGACAGCCTGGCCAAACTAGTGGCCAACAATACAGACTTAGATTTTAGAACAGTTCCTAAAGCTCCCCTGGTCATACTTGAAGAAAGTTACCTGGCAGAAAGTTATGACACAATGGCAAGACCGCTGAAACATGGATAATACAGACAGGAGGACATATCAATTTGTACCAAAGGTTGGTACAAAGCTTCTGGCGACGCATAGTGAAATCTCGCACTGCCTCACAGGACACGGACCCTTCATGTCCTATCTGTATCGCTTTCGGATCAGTGACACTGACCGATGTACCTGTGGAGATGTCGAAGAACCAAACCACTATGTTTTCCCCTGTCCTAATACACAGAGGCTTCACTATCGAAGGCCACTCCCAACGTACTGGCCGAACTGGGCAGACGTACTTTTCAAAAACTGTACAGCGAAGACTCAATTGATCAAAATAATGAAATACTGTGCAATAACTTTTGCTGCAGTAGGCTCTAACAGAGGTGAGAGCAGCGGTTTATAGGGCAATGCAGCCCAAAGAGTTATTTCAAATTTATTTAAATTTATTCTTCTTAATCTGCACAGCCGCACTTTTGTATGTGTTCCTTACCAGCAGCCCTTATGAGGGTGGTTTTTATGGTATAAATTTAAGTATATATTGTTAAGTTACACACTTGTCATGGTAATGTTTATTACTGTATTCATTTTCTTTTGCACTCGAGAGGATGCATCTCTCTTCCTGTTCTGTAACATATGTGCTTTTCTTCGCTTTTTATTTATTATTTTATGTTTTTAGGACTGTAAAATGATGAACTACTGTATTCTTTTACTGTGTTTACAGTGTGTGTATTCTTATTTTTTATCTTAATTATGGCTTTGTTAATGTGTATATATCTCAACATATTATCTTATGTATGGCTAATGCATTATTACGTATCTATTTCAAAATATCTCCTGGCATATTATTTTGTTTGAGTTGTCCATATTTCAACCACATGTTTGAACATGGCTACAAATCTGCATGCTTGTATTTTATACATATGTATACCTATCAGTGTTCAACTATCTATGCATATTTAAGTGTTTAGGATGTAACTCTTGTAATTATGTTTTTAGGACTGTAAAATGGCAAACTACTGTATTCTTTTACTGTGTTTACAGTGTATATATTCTTATTTATGGTCTTAATTATGACTTTTGCCTATGTGTATCAATCTCAGCATAATATCTTATATGTGGCTAATGAATTATTACGTAATATCTCCTCGCATATTATTTTGTTTGAGCTGTCCATACTTCAACCACATGTTTGAACATGGCTACAAGCCTACATGTTTGTATTTTATACACATGTGTACCTTTCAGTGTTCAACTGTCTATGCCTATTTAAGCGTTTAGGACGTAACACTTGTAACTAAATACATAGCAAGTGTAAATCTTTTCAGTGTGGCAGAATTATAATTCTTTTGCTAGTAAATAACTTCCCCAATTTCTAAATAATGGCAGATTATAAATGTATTTCTTTGTAATGGTTATTGCTTAAGTATACCATGTTATATATGTGTTTCCATTTTTCTGTTTAATTATTTTATTTAACCAAGATAATGTGATGTTATAAACTTGAATTTTATGTACAGTTTTCTAAGTCTTAATACAACGTCAATTGTCCTTATGTAACTGCTAACTCCTTATGCAACACTTAACTTATTTAATTGTCTTTATGTAACCATTACCTCAGCTCATTGTTTGTGTACTCTAGGTCAGTGTAAAAACTATATTACAAGCTATCCTGTTTTTAGCTTTCCCATTTACTTGTACTACTAAGAATCTAAAATGTAACACCTGGGAAAGGATACTATATGTAATTACTGCTTCGCGCAGCGAACTATGACTAGCTGTCTTAGTTTCAGTTTAGTAAAAGCACCATGTATTCTCTCAAATAATTACCTTAAAAGGTATGCATCCAGTGTCAGAATGTAAACAAGACTATGTCTGCATCGTCCTATGTATATGATGTATGAACACTGGCACAGTTTGCCCAGGTATAATTCTCTTAAGACTTGAATAAATGCCGTCTGGTCTGCCACCCACCCTGGTTGTGGGGGACCTGGTAGCAGATGGCTTCTGGAAGCAGAGGCTTTAATCCGTGTAAGGCAGGCATATTAGTCAGCCAGGTAATGGATCCTCTGTCTTCTGGTCTACAGTCTCGCTGTGAGAATTTCTCACGGAATTCATGTTACTGTAATTTTAACCAATAATTTGATCTGAAACCTTTCTACAGTATTAGCAAGTACTAAGCTATTTTTACAAAATTTAGAAACTACCATTCCAGGTTCGATTTGCGCGATTCTCATGATAAATAGATTCCCTACATTATGCAACAACTTACAAGAGGGCAAACATGTATAATACCAGAATAAGCTTCATTAAAGACAATACAGATTTTAGTTTAGCTGACAGGCTTTCAGCGATTGAAAATTATCGCCTTCATTAGCTGCAGCTAAATGAACGACGAATACCATAAATAAAAAAAAGTCAGCTCGAGAGCTTACTGTTAATTTACGACGATGCCCTACGACGGTTAGAATTTGTATCACATTCTTCACCCATAATGGTGCAGCTATCTAGTGGGTTTAATTAGCATCTTGAACCAAAACACCCATTATCAGAATTATCTTTACAATTGGATCTGCAGGACATGTTCCTGAATCTATATCTGCGTATGAAAGCACGAGCATGTGACCATAACAATAAATTGAGATTCCTATACTATAAGGTTTGTTCTTGTGAGATGTTACTGGATTCTAGTTTGCTGAAACGCAACTACTCGCTTTGTGGCTTCTTTCTTCCTCTTCTGTAAGTGACGTCAGCACTGGGAAGAGCTTAACCAGTTTAGGTGAATAAGCTCCATTTGGAAACAGGCAGCTGAGTGTCACCCCTATTCTGAGTACGGTGCAATGTTCCGTACAAGCCATAGCTTTTCTTACGGTTAGCAGTAAGACTCGTTACGGAAGTGAGAAGAGGCCGAGGCCTCATCTCGTGTAGAAAAGAGTGCATGAATAATCGGTAAGCAATAAATCACGAGGAAAATGCTTCATGCTAGATAAATAAGGTCGAAAAAGAAACTATCTCTTAGGAAAAAACCTGACGCATCCAATCACAGCTGTTCTGACGCCATCTGTTAGTAGAAATACTTATTACTCTTCTTTTGCGTGAAGCGGATGAGCATTTGAATCGCTCGCAAGTCTTAGTCAAGTACAGATATGACATTTTTCTGTGGCAATCATCACAGTAAAGATTTGGTGGATAACCATCCTGGTGTCCCTATCTATAATTCAGCTTGATGCTTTTGGTGCTTCTTTTAATTCAATGCATAGGTTTGTGTTAGCTTTTCATAGTATAAGCATGAGTTTTTGATGGTTTTCGTCTAATTTTGAAAAGCTTTATTTTTTAAACCTGACTTTCAAGATATGAGCTGACATGCTTTTCTTGGTAGAAAATATAGCAGGCCTTTTCAGAATCCTTCTTTTCATTAAGTGAACTTCTTTGCGGAAGTCCGCACTTTAAGCCCCTTTCTATGTTGTAACAAAACTTTTGTGTGTGCTCTAAACTCCAGCATTTATAATATTGGATTAGGCGTTTCCTACGTGCAAAATATTTGATGCGGGCATTAATATTGTTGCTTGCGTACAGGTTCGTAATGGATTGAATGCACCGATAGTTAAAAAGTTAATAAAACTTATTCTTTTCAGAAGAAATAAAACAAAATACTGAAATATTTCCTCAAAAATATTCGTACAATATCACAGTATCTCAAACGTTAAACAGAATTCAATTCTACACTGATAAAGTTAATTCAATCTCACAACGAATCCCAGCGAACAATAAATCACAGCATTAAGTAAACAAATAGCAGTTCGCTTGAAACGGCTACAACAACAACTGACATGAGGTGTTTAAATTCGGTTTTTATAAGCGTTTTAATTATTTACTAGAATATTCTGGTAAAACCTCGATTTTTCTCAATAGTTATGGTTGGTAACAGTGATGGCAACAGTGGACATATTTATTTATTAAATATTAAAAGCATGCGCTGTTTTATTTTTACTTTTCCGACGTAGCTAAATCATCTGCGTTGCCCAGAAAAATAAAACAATTTTAATTACAGTTCTAAATAAATAGCAAAATGAATATGAAATCAGTAACAATATGATGAATGTTTTCACTTACTAGACTGAACATCCCTTAGAGTTCTCAGTGAGCTCTAAGAAGTAAATCGGGAGCTGTTCCTTGATTGTATTTCTTACGCGGGTGAATTGCTCCGCTCACAAGTCTGGGAACTCCTAGAATTGAGATCAGTTTTTATTGCCTATTCAGGAATAATCTGTTGTTTCTATTATGAGATAAGAATGAAGATGATTATTCTAGGCTTTTGTGAATCATGAAAGAACGAACCTGTTACTGAAGGAACTTGTCTTGCCGAAATAAAGAGCGGTAGGAATAAAGTAATGTGATAGAATACAAATGTGATTAAAAAAAATCAAAATTACGAATATTTACTGGGAATATGCTAGGATATCTCCAGAGCAGAATATAGTAGTTTAGAATGCTAGCAAATAAGCAATGAAGAAGAGAAACACAGTGCTGTGCAACTAATGAATATGCTGCATACGCAGGGTTGTCATGCAGAAACAAATAAAAATATTAAATTTGCAAGACTGAGTTCCTTCATTTTAAACCATGACCCATCAAGCAATTAAAATATACATAACATTAAGAGAATATATTATTACTAAACAGTTATAAAAGAAAACTGGAGAGCTGCTTTAGGGCAAATACCAGACTTTCTATATCTATATGCCCAAATCTAAGTGCAACATACTTATACATTTATTCACAAAATACATGCATACTGCAAAATAGCAATAGTATAATGAGTTAGCTTGCATAACAGTACAAAGCGCATGTATTAAGATACTATCACGTTGCATGTACTTTACAACAACAAGTGAAACAGAGAAAAGAAGAAAACATACGTACAAATAAGGAACTCATACAGTGCATTACAATTAATATTGTTGCGTGCGTACGGGTTCGTAATAGATTAAATGCACAAATCGATAAAAAGTTAATAAAATTTATTCTCTTCACAAGAAATAATACAAAAGGCTGAGATATGTCCTCAGAGATATTCGTACAATATCACAATATCTCAAATGTTAAACAGAACTCAATTCAAAACACAGAAACTAATTCTATCTCACAGCAGATTCGCTACAATCAATAACAGCATTAAATAAAACAGCTACAACTGAGCTGAGGTGCTTTAATCGGCTTTTATAAGCTTTTAAATTATTCACGAGAACGGTCTAGTAAAATCTATTTTCTCTATTTTTCTGGATGGCAACAGCAATTACGAGATACTTGTTTATTAAATATTAAATGCACTCGCTCTTGTATTTTTACTTTTCCGACGTAGCTTTCTCTTCAAATTCGTCTGCGTTGCAAGGGAAAATAAAACAGTTTTAATTACAATTCTAAATAAATACGAAATCCGTAACAATATATGCTTAAGTACCACAGTAATGAAATTTAAATTCTTGCTGGGCTCAATTATGCTCAGTTATCATATAAACTTTTATTGGGCGCTGGAATCTAACTTTTTCTGTTTTATTTTTTATAATGAGAATAATAATTCCTAAATATAAGTAGAAGGTCTGTGAAAGCGTGTAAAATTCTAGATTTCGTAATTCTTACAAAATTATTTTTTTAAATTTAAAAATGACACAACATTAATGTGTGCGCTATTTAAAACATTTTTGTACTTGGAAGTATCTGGAAATAAAGGTGAGTAAGGTCCTTTGTGGATACGGTGTATCTATATATCTATAAATATATAGATATAAACATGAAATTAATTTTAAAATTAAATAGTTACAATTTAGTTATTTTTATATTATCAATTTTAATTGATTTTTATTGGTCTCAACTCCGAATCCACCTCTGTTAACCCCCATATTAACCCCTATATGAATCTTCGAGATCCATAGCCAACTTAATAGTCCAAAAACTTTCGAAAAGACTTCATAAACACATTTTTGACCTAAAAAATTTGGCAAAATTCTTTTATTCCTTAGACATATCGACAGAGAAATGCCATCTTACTTCCTCGCAAACTCGGCTTTTTCCCTAGCGAAGATTAGATATTAATTGCAGCAAAAGAGAAAAACAATGGCCAGCACTAAATTCTCCGCTTACTTAAGGAGAAGAGGAAAAGTAGTAAGTTTTCTGGCACGCAGAGTCGGCTTCCTTTGGCTCAGATAGAACGAGGATCGATTTATGTTTTTTTATCTTGGCCAGAAAAATGAGACGACAGACATATAGGTAAGCTGGAAAGTTTCGCACGCAGTCCATTTGTCAGCGGGAGAGAGTTAAAGTTGGCAACAAATATATGTGTGTCGACGAGGCGTAAATCGGGACAAATGGAACAAAGAATTGAGAAAGTGATCCTAAATAACAAGAGGAAATGCCAAGAAGAAATGAATGCATTTTTCGCCATTAGTGGCCACAAATGAAACCTATTTTTAATTCTATTTCATTGAATACTGATAATGATTTATTTAAATTATTATCCCAAAAGCGGTTATTAGTCTCAAATTAGGGTTTCGCATTGGTTCACTATAAGCGGCGTATCACTTTTCAAATTGTTGCCACTAAATATTATCGCTCTGTATTATTTTTACAAAAAAATAAAAAATAAAGAAGCCACATGTATCTATGTCCTCGCATTGTGAAAAAGGCCATCAAATTTGGCACCGAGGACCATCAAATTTTAAAGTCCTCCACCCGAATATATGAAGCTAAAAACCTGAATTTTGAATTTCGAATTTGTTTTATTATTCCGTATTTTGTAAAACATCAATGAATTTTTTATTAACAAACTAAACGATACTGTTCGAAGTAAAACATTTTTTCTCCAGCGCACGTGACTGTTCCCATTCGAAAAAAAATTAAGATATTTATCTTTCAATTTTTATTAACAAACTCACTTCTGAGGAAGCAATGTGTTGCCATGACTGGAAACAAAATAGTTTTATCTTCCACGCATCAATTTGCTGCCATTCAGTAAAGCCTAAGATAATTCTAAATTTAATCCGGAAAGTTATTGAGCAATAAACTAAGCGATTTAAAAGCAATAAACACAGTTTTTAAGAATATCTTCTACTTTTTAATGTGATTAAGTAAACATGTATTAAAAATGAGATATCTAATTAGAAACATTCAATATTTTGATGAAATGACACGAACTGGACTCACTGAAATCATTACTTTTTTATAATTATTTTAGGCGCCTAGCCGTGCGAGAGGCTAGTTTTTAAGGAAATAATATAGCAAACATAAAAATATATATGGCAAACCTCTAGCATTCTATCGAGATTTCTTAAGATATGCTGTTTTCAATATTTTGCGATCTTGCTGTTTAAATGAATTTTATGAGAAGTAAATGATGTTTAATAGATAAAGCTAACGCATAAAACGTTAATAATAAAATGAAAAGATAAACACATTTTTGTTAGCCATCTTACTAAGAAAACTGAGCATTGATATGATGAACTGAGAAAAGACTGAAAATAATAGAAAAATGTCTGTCAATACTTAATACTGCAATGGGAACTGTAGACATAAGACGTCATGCAGCTTCTAAAAATTTAGTGATTTTTTGTTGAACTGTACTGATCTGTATTAAATATATATAATTGAATTGATTTTTGTTTGTTGTACGTTGCGCAAGTTCAAAAGAAACGATGCTTAATAATAAAGGTTAAGAAGACAAAAAAAAAGAAAAAAAAGTTAGCAGTAGTAAGTTTAGAAGCAGACTGGTAGACTGTGAGCTCAGAGAGAGCGTGAAAAACCTCAACAAACACTTTTGGATGAATGTTAAAATCTGGAATCTTTCAGAATTTTTTTATTTTTCCTTTATTTTTGGCATAAGTTTATTGTTTTTTAATATAAATAATATTTTCAAGTTTTGAGGGCCATTATATTACGTTATGATACACTACTATGCAATGACATGATACATTACTTTGTCGGTTTTCACAAATACATCCTTACAGTTATAGGATACATAAGATATTTCACTGATCTCCTGCGCTGCATGGCAAATAGGTTATTTCAAATTATATTTCTGTTACGTAATAAACTCAATGATTCAAAAGCAGTATGTGCACTTAATAGTTTAAATATTCTGTGTTATACGTTTTAATTTTAGAAACGTCCTTAGTGAAAATCTACTCAAAAGTTTTCGGCCGTTATATTCGAAATGCTTCTATGCAGCTTGCCCTCTACTCGTCTCGGCGAGTGTTAACACTGAGAGAAATACAAATTGTTTCGTTTATCTTTCTCACAACCTTGCGTATAACCAATTTTCCAATGTTGCCAACGCAAAACATCAAATCTTTTTTTGTTCATCAAATTTTGTTTTATTTGAAACTTCATATAAAGGAAGCGAATTAAAAGCGATGAAGGTATTTCTTAATAATTTAAATCTATTCATTTTATTTTTAGTACTACAAGATACTTGCGTAGCCAGCCTTTGGTCTGGCATTCATTCGGTCTGATAAACTATGCATACCAATTGAAAGTCGGACCACACAGACGTCTAATACAATAAAAAATATCATCGCTTATAAAATAAAAAGTAATAGGTATTATGGTGTATCAGTACAGCTGTGACAAACATTCAGGAGAGAAAGAGAGATGGGAAGATGAATGGGATTCAGGAGATGAATGGGAAATCACATAGCAATGCATGGTCGGAAACGCTTTCCTGGCGCGGTCGTGACCACACAAAAGTCAAGAAAGAAAGTACATGAACGGGGTGAGAAAAAATGTTTATTATTCGGAGTACAACAAAAACAAAGAAAAAACAACATAAAGAGACAACGATCATCATCAAAGAAGGTGTTCGAAATGCCATTATGTAGGAATCATGTGTCGTGCATCTAAAATGCGATCTTCCATTCGTGATGCAGATTTCCATGCTCAAGAGAAGTGAGGCTTGCATTATGGTCCGGGGTCATAATTTCGAACACCTTTTTTGATGATGATCGTTGTTTGTTGTTGTTTCTATTTGTATGTTTCTTCTGTACTAAGCATAATAAAACATGTTTTATCTCACTGCTCGTATCCTTCCTTTTTTGCGTTTTGTGTCGTCACTACCGCACCAGGAAAACTTTTCCGACCATGCATTGTTATGTGATTTCCCATCGTCTAGGTGTACTCTATCTTTCTTGAAAGTTTGTCATTGCTGTATTGATACACCCTGTATAATAAGCATAAGATAGCGCGTATTCAGTGAGCTATTTTCAGTTGCCAACCCTGTCAGTATGCTCCGTCTAATGTAAGGCACACACGATATTTATGGAGAAATAAAAGTAAGGCAATTAGTATACCATGGACTGATGACCGATGAAGTTTGGGACTGTGGTTGATGAAGCCTTCATTCAAACAGACTGTATGACATACGATCAGTGAATATTGCGGTAGAACAATGGAGATAACCGGAACTGCGTGCAAGACAACTGGTGAATACAATTGGTTATCAACAGGAGGGTGCAAAGCTAACCGTAAGTATGGAAAACATGAGTGCGGCTCTTTTCAACAAGCATATCTAAATCCTCTGATTTCCCATTTTAGAAATTTGACTCTGTCATCCTGCTTCACAGATTTCACTTCCTTGATGTAACTTGAGCCTTTGCACATTATTTACGGTCATCTGCAATCAATGTACAATGAATATTCTCTTTCAGATAACACCGTAGAAAGCAGACTATAGCTGTCAAATCAAAAAAGCAGGTTGATCAACTCGATTTTTTAAAGTGGGAAATCGAATGGTTTAGGAATGTTTGTCGGAGTACAGTCATATTTGTGTTTGCCTTTAAGCCGCCCTGTTAGAACAAAATTGCATCCACCAACTGTTTTGCCACAATTCTGGCGATCTCCTTTGTTCTGCCGCAAACATCAGTCAGAAATTCTCTTTAAATGATGATTCTCGCAAACCCAGTCCGCTATTTCACCGACCAATAATCTATGGTATATTGATTGCCTAACCCATCATTTTTCATGGGGATATGTATCCTACAAATGTGCATGTGCATTTTGGCAGGGTTGGCAACTCAGTATGGTAAGTACAATAGATGCCTTACTATAATTTTCTCACTAAAAAACTGCACAATGAACTTTTTTTAATTTGTTTGTTTTGGTAATTAGACTTCTGTGCAATTTTCAAATTTGACTCTTCCGAGCTCGAGTCATGAAAGAAGCGTGCATCATAACGATACGCGCACAAAAATATAAAATGCGTTACTTCCATGAATTTTTTTAAATATAAAAATCCTTAATTTGCACAAACTATTATTCTCAGTATTAAATTAGCACACAATATAAAATAAACAAAAACAAATTCGAAACTCACATGGTGTAGTGTAGAACTATACACGTCCAACCTGCCATCGAGCCAGTTTCCCTTACAAAGTCGTCGAAGAAGGCATTCCCCCTTTTAGGCAGATACCCAAGTTTGGTTTGCCATATTATTCCAAACTAAACCAAATCCTTTAATCCAAAGTTTTTTGTTCATCCTCGGAATGGCGATATCTCAGCTAAAAACGTTCTGTTATCACGAGTTTGCGAACATTCGTCTATGATTTCTAAAGTTTCAGGAGCCGCCTATACGGTATAGTGGTTAGGGAAGCCTACTGCGGTACCTAAGGGCCCGGATTCGAATCCCGGAGAAGGCATGGTGTTTGTAAATGTATAGTGTTCTTGCATAATGGCGCACTCTAAAGGTGCGGCGAGCCGAAAGCCCTCTCGAGAGGTTTTTAGTAGGTGAAGAGGGATGGAAGACCCACGGACCCATCTTCCCGGGGTGCTCTCCATCAAAATTGGGGGCGGAACTGAGCGAACTCGTATTGTCATCTGTACGATGCACAAAGCTCTAAGCAGCGCAGTCTCAATCTGTCCTGATGAATTTCGTGGTCTTGTTCTGATGTTACTGTCAGACAAGTGAAATACGTCACAACAACACAAAGTTTTAGGATAATATATGAATATCTAAAACAGCGATTCCCAATTCTTTTCTTGCATTGATCCCTTTGAAAAGAATGGTTTCTTCATTGACCCTCATGCATTTTTCTCTGTAACATGCAACAGAATCATGATACAAATAACCGCACACAGATAACGTTAAGTTAAGAATTAGCCAAAGAATGATTTATGAAAAAAATGGTTTATCAGATTTATGTTTCATTATTTTTTGTATTTTTTTAAATTTTGCAAGCATAAACAAGTTTGATGGAGCAATATTACAGGTTCCAATTGCCAAAAGTTCCAAAAGTTCGATTATAATTAACGTGATGGCTGCGCTTGATATATTGATGCAAATTTTAAACATTTCGCATAAAATTGCTTAACTTAATTCCTAAATCACCTAGTTAAAAATGTTCAACCTGTTTTTTGCTTTCCGCAATAAATTATTAATTCGAATAAGTCTCTTTTCAAAAGTAAGAAGAGGTAAAATTCCATAACTTTGGCTCATTCCATAACTTTGGCTTTTACTTTGGGATATTTCTCTCAGATAACTTTTACGTTAATTTCCAAATCTTATCAAAACATATGGGTAGAGCAAGTTCGAAAATTTAGAGAATCCAAGTATTGTGAATAATAATGGCTTGTATAATACATCTTTATATCAATAAACAATCAATTATCAATTTTATTAATAAATTTTGTAATTAATAGTATGCAGATAAGTTGTCGGTGCATATTCTGTTATCGACCCATGATCGACGTTGATCTCTTCTAAAATTTCATCATCCAGTTTGGTAATCTAGATCTAAAACGTAGTTTCTCAAGTCCATTTGGCTCAAGACAACCTTTTTGAAGAAGGTTTTACTCGACGTCCTTCCTTTTATGATAATGATATATTAGATATCAAATATCAAAGAAACTAATGTATAGAACAGAACTCGTGATGGCAAATCCTATTGCCTGTTATTATGTTTAACATTTATTCTTTCCGTGTGTTGTTTATGGGAAATTTGATGCATATATTTGATGTGAATTGGTAGTCAATGAATGGTAGTCAATTAATATCTAAACATAAAATGTTTAGATATTAATTGCACTTGCACTGCATCTAATTAATAATTAAAACACATTACGCTATATGAAAGCAGAATGTTAACGATTAAAACCTGAACTGACGAAGTACACACGGATTCCATTTCCGGTCTGAATAAGAGATATGTATGTTTAATAGCAATGTATAAAAGCAGGCATTGCATAAAATGCCTAGGCAATATATATTAGGGAATATAGAAAACTGGTGTCAAAGTATGATTAATATTTCACATATTTCCTAGGCATTCTATCCAATGCCAAAAGAAAAGAGGGCAAATTACAAAATATTCCCGATGGTGCCATTTCTAATGTCACTTGCAGTGGCGGATAGAGCCGGACGGCGACCGGGCAGATGCCCGGCGGACTGGAGCGATTTCAGTTCGGTCAAGGGACTTGAACGATCCAATCGATTCAGATGACTCGGCGAGACAGCCCTGCGCGTCCCAGCCCTAATTGTCGAACAACAGTCATAGCACGAGCCACATTTATAGGAAAATGTCGTGGTATAGCGTACCATAGAGACGTATAAACACCTCTCACCAACTCAAAACTATTTTCAAGTTCAATAGAATTTAATCAAACTCAACAGAGACCGTCTTTTTTTCTGAAAGCTGATCTTTCCTCGGCCTTGTATAGTTTTCACGTGGCCGCTGAGATGTTTCTAGTACTGTCTGCTTCTCGAAATTACTGGAAAGCAACATGAGGGTAGAATTACACTTACAGCTAACATAGCGTTCAAGTACATTTATTCAATTATAATACATATTACGGTGATACAGGGACCGGACCCAAATGTCACCAAAAGGCGATTTTGGGTGATTGTTCACCAAATGTGGCCATAAAATAAGTCGGCACTGCTGTAAGGTTGGCGATATATCGCCAAATTGCCGATATACCCATTTGCCCAATGTTAAATGCCCATGTGCCTGTATTGTTATTTTTCCGGCACAGCTTTCTGTTAAAATATCTGACATAGAAAAACACAGCAATTTTACTTATTACTACTAAAATTATATACGTACAAAATTCGTAACAACTGCAAGTATGAATTTGTTGCCGTATTTTTAGATTATCAGAGGGATTGTTTGTAACTTCCATTCCCTTGGCAGTAAAAAATTAACCGTTATATGACTTGTACCCGTACGTGTAAAGCGACAATTTGCGTGATTTAGTAAATAAATATTAAAAAGCTTAAATACTTAAGTAATGCAAATTTTCCAAACGTAAGTTTTTGTCCATATGTTTACTGCTGTTCAGTCCAAAAACGCCTCCTAGATCTTTTCACTTCCTACAACAAAAAACTGTGGTTCAAATGAACAAGTCCAGAATGGAAAAGAATTTTGGAAGAAAAAGTGGAGGAAATCCAAGATGGAGTCAACATGGCTCACGGCCGCAACACAAATCATCTGTGAGCTGAAGATCATTCAACCTATTGACTAATATTTTCCAAGAGGTTTACGCTTAAATACATACAGAAGGTAGCTTGCTTATGATGCCAAGAAAAAGCGAATGACATCGGCCGTGCTGCAGAACGTTGTCCGTACTTGCATTATAATTGGATACGTTACATAATTATATACATTTTTAGAAGATAGCGAATAATTAGCTTTATGATTTAAACAATATACAGCATTTCCTTTCTTTGTACTGTATTTTGTTTTTCGGTTTTAGAACGATTAATCAGCGATTCGAGATTTATGGTAAAAAAGTTATCCACCAAAAAAGGTGCAAAGATTGTTCAGTTTTACTTATAAAATCAACACTATTATTTTAAGGCAACAAATATACCGCAATTTCTTTAGCTTTCGAAACGCGCTAAGGGCTCCAGCTATATACGGATTGGCAATGACAAACAGTTACCCTCTACCACCTTGATTGGTATTGTAATTTGAATTGCTGGATGTAATGTTGTTTAACTCAGACTAGAATTCCGGAGAGAGTTTGGATGTTTGTCATTGTAAACTGTTTTTGTGGCATAGAGACACATGAAACACATATTCCAAAATATAACCAAAATTCCTCTCAGACGGTTTGGTAGTACGGGAAGAATAGTGAGAGACACTTCAATTTGCCGCTCCAGGGGATTCTAATTACAAACTGGGGAGGAAATTCCAAAGACGTACACCTATAAGGTGCCTAATGCCAACAGCAGACGCAATCCTGTGCTGCTTTCCATGATGAAGATCGGGTACTTATGTTACTGTGAGACAAGGGAGATCAGTCACAACTGCAGGTAGAACAGCTCTCTTGGCGGAAAGTTTTGGCAATCGCATAATTTTCTGATTTTTAACTGACTATCGCAATCTCTAGGTTTAAAGCAGATTAGCTTCTCAGGGCTAACTTAAGGGGAATGGAATATGCAAATAAGTATCAAACTTCACAGCAGCTTAAAACTAATATTCCATGAGCAGTTCAAGAGTTAGAAACTGCTATACTAGAAAGGTTATGGATGGTTCACTAGATAGGGCGAGCCAAGTGGAGGTTAACAATGACCACAGTTTAGACAATATTATTTTTTAAAAAACGTAAACATTATTTTATAATTGTATTTAAAGAAAAGAAAAAAAGAAAAGAAAATAAAAATTGTCAAAGGAAGCATTTTATTTATTTAAATTATACGATCTAATATGCGTTACTCTATATATCTTATTCATAATTACGAATATGTACAGTATTATTTCAGACATTTATGTGCATTTCTAATGCCACAGATTACCTATTTCTTTGCAGAATCGTTTTGCCTTTATAGCTATCATCATTTGGAACAGTGTATTTTTCTTAAAGTGTCAGGACTGCGTTCCTTCATTGTTATCTCCTTTTCCCTGCTGTAATATCCCTAGAATTCCATACTTTGATAAGTAAAGAGAGAGAATAAGTATGCGTATATAATTCAATGTAGTGTTACAAATTTCACATATATGTAAATAATTTTAGTTTCTTTTGTATAATTGTAACGAAATATGAAATGCTTGAAATGCGAAGTTCTTCGGAAAAATAAGATTACAGAAGCAAGTCTATTTAACATTGAGGTAAATAGCTATCTCACTAAACTGGCGAGATATCACCAAGCTGACAATGGTTTTGGCGTGTACCTTTGTCGCCAAATATGGCGATAAATCGCAAAAGTCGCCAAATTAGGCTACCGTTTGCTAAATTTTTTGTCCGGTAGCTGTATAATTGTAATTGGTACTTTAACTGAATAACAGTAAGTCATCCCTATATATAACTGTAACCCTATCCGTCCCTTATATGTAACTTTAACCGTAAATTCCTTCCAGTAATTTCGAGAAACGGAAAGTACAAGAGATGTTTCGCCGGCCTGGGAAAAGCTTTATAAGCTGGGGATAGCATCAATTCTCAGTTTTTATTTTTCAGACCTGACTTCGGAGTGTTGAAATCTCCGTTCGAACTCTGCCTTTTAGATGGACTTTACTTGCATTCTGTTTACATTTCTTACTAGTTTAAAGAGTATTCATTGCTAGCTTGATATTTAGAAAAGCTGTCCGAGTGCTTTTGCGGACAGTTCCAGAACTGTTCCTTTGGGGAAAAAAGAATTACCAAGTTATCATCGATTCTGCATCTATTTAATACATTACGAACCTTTACGCACACAACAATATTTTTGCATTATTCTTCCACACGCATGATATTTTGTGAGCAGAAAGAAACTCCAAATATTCCGCACCCCATCTACAACCTTTAGGAAATCCCGATAATCAGTCTTTTTTAAATTTAAAATATTGGCTAAATTTGTAAATTTAATTTATTTTAATATACGAAACCTCAAAGGAACCCTCTTTGAAACGTTTACTATTTTCAGTGATTGATAAATAACTTTCACTGTAAACTGACACTAATGACATACTACGATGCTTTATTATTATAGAAGTATTTTGCTGACTGGAGATTTAACTATGTAAAAAGCGATTTTGTTTGGATTTTTAACAATATTTTGCAACCAGTGCTATTTAATATCATGAATATTATAAACAAAGTATATTTCTAACACTCTATAACGGTGGGTTTGCAGAATTTCTAGCTGTGAGGTTTGGAATTTTTATCATTTCCATTCACAATAAAAACTAATGATCAAGATGAAATTTTGTAGTTGCATAGAGGTTGCGAATCTGTATGTATAGTCTTCTGTTTTTACTTTTGTTCAAATGATAATACACTTTTGCAATATTTTGATACTTTTCTTTTAATATCATGTTGCATTCTATTACTAAATGCAGAAAACATACACAACTTTTAACATTGAAATCCGTTTAGAGCTGACTTTTAATTTTTTTCAGTTATGAATTTTTATCCTTAGGCTAATGGCGATTATGCGTTTTTAAAAATTTTGATTTAAAGTAATAAATCTTAAAATGTATTAATCTCTAGATTGCAAGTAGCAAGTTTCTACTTTTTCTTTAAATACTCATTTAAAGGAATTTAAATGAGGGGATATAATTCCTAAGATTAGAAATATCAGCAAGTAAAGACACGATATTTGCGTAGTGAAAACAATAAGTCTTTTTTTTGAGGGACTAAGAAAAGTTGTTTTTTGCTTCTCTGATAGATTATGATGTTCCAAATCATGATTCGCTTTTTATTATATCAAGTTTTAGATGCGAAATACAGCCTATTTCTGAGACAGGATAAAAGCTTAAAATAAGACATCAAAAGAATAATGAGCGATTTGTAAAAAATATCTCAGTTTATAACATTTACGAGCATTTTTTCGCACGTGATGGTTTTTGATCAGTTTCGTCGATCGAAGTGTTATCAAATACTATCAGTAATTCCTAAAGGAAAAGGACGAGTTTTAAGGCTGGCTATTCTAAGGAAATATTGCTTCCAACCGTGCGTGCTGTCGTGATATATGTAGTCAGCACATCCAGCTGGTACCATCAACAACCTGGTTTGAATTCCATTTGGTGCATAATTGATTTTTCATGTTTTTTACTTCGATAAAACTGAAAATGTATCTGGTTTTATGGCTTGGTTTGTTTTGATCATAACCCAGCACGCTAAAGCTATCTTCTTAAGGGAAGAGATGTCTGGTGGAGGATCGTCTCATGGAAATTGGGTATATGTTACACATGTGGAAAACCATGAAAACACCCATTCAGCGGCTCCGTTCCCCTGACATCTAACCCAGACCGAACTACCAATGTTTAATGACTTTACTGTTACTGATGAATCAAGTGTAACTGAATTTGAGTTGATCTACTGGCTACCATATAGACTAGTAAGAACCATCAGCGGCAGAGTGGTAAGATTGCTGAACGCTGGAAGTTGTATTTGGTTTAAAATTCTACCGAACGGCTACAAATCGTGTAGGAATTTAAAGTGTTCCTTAGACATTTTTTTTTGCAAATTACATTGACAAAATGAGCCTAAGATTAAAAAAACTTTAATCATGTACTTCATTTAATAAATTTCATTCGTATCTTCATTATAAATATAATTGCATTTTTCCTAAATTCCTAAATTTTTCTTTTCATTAAATATAACTTTCAAATTCTGTTTAAATAAAAGTTATTAATCTCTAAATGATTTTACTCTTATCTGTTTTTATTATTAGATAGAAAATAGTTATTTGGGTTGCAGGAAAGTATACGAAGTCTATGCTCCTAATGGGAGGAATGTCTTCATGGATGACGTTTCAAGAAGACTGACTCATATCCATATTGCATATGGGAAAAACACGAAAACTCCCATGCAGTCTATTACACGCTGTGCATTGTAAGAAAAGTAATGTGCACATCTATAAGAATCTTTACTCAGAGTGAAATCACACATATGTTACACTTTTATGCTCAATTAAGAAAAATAGCATATATTTAACTTCAGATTTTTACGCGTTGTAAAAAAATAGTTCATTAAAGAAAAGCTTTTTATGTGCAGTAAGACAAATAATTTTTACGGCCTGGGTAGAGTAGTATCTTGCATCTTAACCTTATTAATCATTATCAGAAAAATAATATATGCGAGCATTTCATTTAAAGCTTTTATGCGCTGTAAAATGATAATACTATTACTAATTTTGTACATATATAGATAATTTTAGTGAAATTGTAGTATATTTTATATGTAGTATATTTTGTAGTATATTATTATGTAGTATATTTTTTAATTGTTTTCGTGTAACGTAACCTGGAAATCTATAGAGACGATGCTCTACCGGAAAAGTACAAATACAGGGGTAAGTCAATTTAACATTGAGTAAATGGTTTTCTCGCTAAACTGGCGAGATATCGGCAAGATGGAGATGGTTTTAGCGACCAATTTTTTCGCCAAATTTGGCGAGAAGTGGCCAAACTTGAAAACCATTTGGTGACATTTTGCTCCTGCTCCTGTATAATTGTTATGGATATTGAAATTGAATAACTGGAATTGATCCAATTATGCAACTGTAACCGTACTCGGCAATTAGAAACAAGTGTAACCGTATATGCCTTCCAGCAATTTCGAGAAATGGAATTTACTTGACATCTGTCGGAGGCCGGCGGAAAACTATATAAGGACGGCGACAGCATCAATTTCTCAGTAGTAGTTGTTGTTAGTTCAGAGCTGAAGTCAGAGTATTGAGTAGCTTAAAGAGCTTCTCCTTCTAGATGCGCTCTGCGTTGCGTTGTGTTTAACGCTCTGAGTAGTTCGAAGTATAACTACTGTTAGTACTCTGTAATACTGTGAAGAGTTATAGGATTGATTTTGTGGAAAGTTCCAAAACTGCGAAGTGTTTCTTTTGGTAAAAATAAATTTTATCAAGCTATCATTGGTTATGTGAATATCATCGGTTATGTGTATGCACGCAACAATACATTACAATTAAATCTTTTAGGCGCAGTAATAAAAATAGTATTTTTTCACTAAATATTTTTATGCACTGTATGAAATTATACATTATACTTCAGCTTCTTATACTCAGTAAAAACAATACATATTTCACTTAAGTTTTCAGGCCTCAGGAAAAAAATAGTGTTTTTGTTTTTATCCATTCTAAGACAAATAACTTAGCATACGTGCAAGATTCTAACGCGATATAAAATCTGTATATGGCATTTAAAATTTTGCGCTCTATAAATACTATTATATTACACTTAAAATTTTTATGCAATATCAGAAACTACGTAGATTAAAATTTTAAGTGCTGTGATTAAATATAATTAATACACTGTAACTAAATAGTGTAACACACTTAAAAGTTTTAGGTAAAATAATTGGATACGCAGTTAAAAAAATAGGACATTATTCTTGATTATTATTACCTGTAAACAAAGTAATATCTCATACTAAAATTTATTATGTTGTGCGAGAAAACTACTACTACTACTTGTATTACAATTACAAATGTGTCGTATTGTGAGGATTATGTAATATTATTCTTACAGGTTCACGCCTCGTAACATAAAAGGTCGGTTTATCAGCATTTTATTATATTTCTACTATTTTGAAACAACTCTTGAAATCACCGCGCATTTTCTTGAAGCGAACATGGTTAAAAATGGCGGCTTTTCTATCATTTGGCTTTCTGTGCCTCCCTATTCCGCGATGACAGACGGGCACGCGAACTGCAGTGTAATGATTTTCTCGGTATTAAAAGGGGAAGAGATACACATCTGCTGAAAAATGCTTAGAATAAAGCCCGCCGCCTCGTCTTCACCCTTTCTGTTCACAGCCCAGCGTATTTGCGCCGAGGAAAAATGCCGCTCTATCCCTCGGAAACAATCATCATCTGTTTACTAGTGTTCTCAGGCCGAGTTCCACTAAGACAGCTCGCAATAAAGCTAGAAAGATAAGGAGAACGAGCTGCTATTGGTAAGAATGCTCGCCTTAACGGAGTCTCTTGGTGTCGCTAAAGGCACGGGGTTGCCTTTCGAGTGAAAAGGAAATGCTACTTGCGCGTCGTTTAATTTTTATTTACGCTCAAAGCAGTGAAATTTTAGCACGTTTAGCTAATATTATGTGTCTGCTCGGGAATTCTGTACGCTCTTGCCGAGCATGAAGCAGAGCGTGAGGACATTATGATTTCTGGCATTTATTTTTCATGAAATTATATGAAACGAAGAAAGTTTTGCTTTTTTTAACAAAACATTGTAAGGATCTTAAGTTTGGCTAACGTTTATTTTATTTTAAAACTTTACTATCATCTCTTATTTTCCACTTCCGGCCAGAATTAACTAGTGAATATTAGAATGTTTATGCAAATTCTACTTGCTAACGCTTAAGTATTTAAGTTACGGCTTTTTGCCAAGAAGGTAGCAGAAGGAGAGAAAGTGAGCCATCTTGCCACGGGTCTTCATGCGAGTTTGCCATCAGTTACTGTCCACCTTTAAGGCCAGAAGTTTTTAATTCTCTTGAAAACTAAAGGTGTATTGTAGTTTTCCGCAGTTTGCGTACTACAGGCGTAGTAATTTAAAAGGCCAGTCTTAGTGTTAGTCATCTGTGTGAAATATTAAAAGTTAACTCTTATTTAAATTTTATTTAGTTAGTAGTCTTATATTTTTACGTTCAGACCATAAGTGGTTGGTCTTTGTATCCCGGAGTGTGGGAGCGTCTGTGATATCGTGGAAAATAAAGGGTAATTTAAGCCTTCTCATCTTGTCGTCTTTGCTACTCCGTAGGGCATAGTTTGCAGTCAACTCATTGTCCAGTCAGGACAGGTTATGTTCCCCAAACAAATAAAAAGAAACAGGGGTTCTGATAACAATATTATTTATCTTTTTGATTTTTATGCAAGATAATTGAGAAGTACGTATACAATTGTGTTTCTGTATACGTGGCTAATAGCAGTACTGATATATAAATGTCATTTAAACTCTTACGTGCACAGACTGCCGCTGCATATCCGTGGCGGACGTGAACTCCTTTAATAAGATAGTTGCAGTGTACACTCGTTTCCATGGAGAATGTTTGTATTGTGATAAATGGTGACATACATTCACAACCGCAGTTCAAAATAATGTATTTTATTCATGTCTCGATTTTTCAGAACATGATATATCCATTTTATATTAGTCATTTTATGTTATTTCTAGCAAATTCCTTCAAGCAGCAAATCATAACTATTTGTTAAAATGTGAATAAAATTGTGCTGTCCGAAATAATTCGAATTCGTTTCGTTTCTGGCTTTTCAGAATATGATCTATTCATTTTATTTTAGCTAGTTCATCTCTCATTTTGTTTTTTAGTGAGAATTTAAAGCATTTATTTCTAAATATTTATTATCTTAATATAATTTAAATTAATTTTAATATAAATATAAAAACCAAAATTTAAGTTCTAAAACTTTCTTTTGAAATATTATTAGATCCAATAACTTCAACAAAAGAAAAGTGACAAAACTCAAACATAAAACTAGTTACTGAAATTTTAATAAATAATTATTGCCTATTATTCATCTGAGCCATTAATAAACCAAAAGAATTCTTCTCTTTGATCCTCAGTGATTGTTCAATAAAAAATATGGCTCTTGAAAGCATACAAATGTTAGCAAACTTCTCTATGATTAATAAAAACGAAAAAGGCTTTTTGGAAAATGTTAACCCACTTCTTTATTGTTCAATAAGAAGTATGGCTCTTGAAAACGTATGAATGTTAGCTAACTTCTCTATGATTGTTTAATTCTAAATATGGTTCTGGAAAACATATAAATGTTAGACAGCATCTCTATAATTGGTTAATGCGAAATATGGTTCTTGATACAGTATTGTTGCGTGTTACGTTCGTACGGATTCGTATTGGATTGTATGCACACAGAAACATGATAACTTGATAAAATTTATTTTCCCAAAAGAAGCACTTTACAATTCTGGAAGTTTTCACAAATGTACTCGGTCAACTGTTCTCAGTATGACAGCGCACAATCATTACCTACTACTACAAACTAAGAGAGTTAAATACAAGCCGATATAAAAAGCTTCAAACGCATAAATTCTTACAGTGATCTCTTAGTACTCTCAATACACTGCACTAAATTCTGAACACAACTCTGAACTAAACTGAGAACTAATGCTCTCTCTGGTCTTATATAGTTCCTCCCCTCCGCTGAGAAATTTACAGTACCTTCGATTTCTCCTAATTACTGAAAGTTATATGCAGATACAGGTACAGAAATCGAACTAAAATGTAGTGGCTTACGCTGTAACCTTATTTTGCTGGCGAATCTTTTCTTTCTTGGGTAATTTCATGTACACTATACATGAAATAGCACAATTTATATATAATTTCACTAAAATTATTTAATAAAATAAATAAATAAAATGTAAATGTTTATTAAAGCATGTTTGATGACTTAGTTTTGTAAACGTAAAAGTTTCGGTTAAACTATGTGTTAAACGCAAAAGCAGTTTCTTGCATACTTATAAAAGTTGAACTCTTGATGTATTCATGAAAGTTTTAAGTGCAAGCTACCAAGTTAAGGTAAAATAAATTAAAGTAAACAATAGGGGTGTGCATGTAGTTATAGAATTTCTTTACAAAAATCGTAGATGTGGTCGAATAGTTCATCGCTGCAAAAGCTGTCAGATTAATTTCCCCTATTAAGTTAGCTTCATTTATTCTTCATCATTCGCCGCGCAGTAGTTTGTTGAGTTGTAGTTTCTACAGAAACTGCTTTCCTCTATTACAGCACACTAGAAGTCTAGTTTTCGATTAATGTCCGATTTATTCCGAAACTTTAGAACTTTAGTCACTGAACCACTAATGTAGGAAGAATAACGAACTTCGAAATGGGACCGAAAATTCGAGATAACCCACGCACACAAAACGCTGTTTAATGCTCCCAATAGGATCTCGGAGACAATTGCAAACAACATCTTAAATATGTCTCATACATACTCACATAATAATCTTTTTTTTCTTGAAGATCTGCGCTGAGAAACAGGCCTGTATTAACTTTCAGAACAGAAGCGACGAAAAACAACAAAATATCCGAGGAGAATCTCGTCTGAGAATACGCGGGTCCCAGCCCGGTTCCTTCATCTTAATCGTCAATAAATGTCACGACGAGAACGCGCACCGCAACTTGGTCACTTCCTTGCTTCTCGCAAGCCATGGTATTGCATGTATTATTTTTATTATACTTTACATTCTGTTTCTTTTTTCTATAATGAAAAAATATCTCTGCTTCTTGTGCATTAACTTTTAAAACCTTGGATTCTAAAAACTAAGGACTGTTTCTAATTTCACCAATGGCTCGAATTAGCTATAAATTATATCTACCCATTCAATTCCTTACAAATTTATATCAAATTCTCTCCAACCGAAGAGAAAAGGTAATATTTTACAGACAGTTTTCCAGGGAAAATCTGGCCCCTCCAAAAGTGATATTCAAAGCTTCAAAGAATGTTTTCAAACCCTTTCCCACAAACAAAAACACGTGTACGGTGCTGAAAAAGGGAGCAACTAGAACTAAAAATGTCCACCGATGGATGACTCGAAAAGGATAGTAAGCCGGACTCACGTGTTTTCGATTCTTCTTTCCATTATGCGACTCAAGTAAGCTCAGCGAGTTGATTAAAAAATACCCAATTCCAGTTCTCCGCTTTGGAAACTGCATATGGCGCTGATTTTCAGAGATTCCACTAGCCAAGATTTTCTCAATAGCGATGATGCTTTGGTGGAGCAACAAGGATAAAATGCTGAATTGCGCATTCTGTCACTGACGGACAATAAAAGGCAATTATTGAACATGCTGGTGAGAAATTTTAGAATAAAGCCGTCTTTCAAAAGAGGTAGAAATGTTTTCTATTCGTTACAGGAAAAAAGGACTGAAAAGCACCATAACTAATGCTGAAGATTTGGAGGAAAAATTAAATATTTAAGTTTTATTCAAACCATTAAAAAGAAATGAAGTTTCAATTATTAATATTCTGACAAATCTCAAATAGATTAAAAAAACAGTTTAAAAACATTTCTTCGATCTCATACACCTTTTTCACTGAAGCACTGATTTCAGCAACACAGCTTGGTAAAAGTATATTGATTATTTTTTTAAGGTCTTTAGAATTTATATTGCAGCTGATTTGCGATTGATTGATTAAATTATGGCAAAGCATGCGACAGCTATCTGCCTAAGAGGATGTTTTTGCATAGACTAAGCAATAAAATACAAAAAAGTAATTATTGCTTCATATTCCCAAGGATTATCCAGTCTCGGTAGGTCCTGTATCTCAGCATCTAGATTAAAGAGAGAACGATATTTGAGGACTCTCAGAAAAAAGCCAAGTTGGGTCTTTAAATTCCCGGGTCTAGATTGGTATTGTCTCCAAAAATTATCATCAGTTCTTATTAACTTTTCATATAATGTACATGCCTTCTCATGATCTGAATAGAATTTTTTCTGTCGAAAGAATCAGTGCGTCAATCGGCGTGGTATTAGCAGCACTAGTAATTAAACGAAGCGCCTACTGTAGAATCTCTCGTTTCCTCAAGGACTGCTTAGAAACAGAAATCAGTGTTCACAACAATACTTAAGGAGAGCAGGCTAAAAGCTTTATAAGTATTGTTTAGAGTTGAGTGAGCACATTCCCAGAAGCAATCAGCGAGACGCTTAAGGAGAGACAGTCTTTTAGTAAATCGATGAGTTATATATTCAATGTGACCCTTTTAGTTTACCTTATTATCAAGCACAACTCCAAGATAGATGAATTTGTCAGATGTATTCAAATGATGATTCAAAAACTGTTTTGTAGGTGTAAAAGAAGATCTGGACAGTAATCTTCTCAAGATTAACAACCAATATTACACTTCTAGTATTCTAAGAGCAGCACCAAGGGTCTTCTCGATTACACTCTTTGCATCATCCTTCTGCGACTGCACCTAAAAGATCAGATAATTTGAAAATAAAATGCAACGAATTCCCTAAAACCAAATTCATATCAATAATTAATTAATTTAAATATATGTTGAAAAAAATGCAGCTTAGTACAGAACCCAGACAGAGAACACTTTGCGGGACAAAACTCCTAGATTTCCAATACAGACATACTGAAACATTGGTCAATAAAAGAGTTCCAGTGCCGAGATCGGTAACCTTAAAGAAATAACGTGCTCTTCCCCTTATCTTACTCTGACTTGAAATACACATAAAGAGCCTTTAAGACATTCCTGGTATCAAGAGCATCTTTCACTACTTGAGCGAAATGGGCAACCTGAAAATTTGTCGATTCACTTCTGCGGAATCCAGCCTGTTTTCAGCTTAGTAAACCGACCGCCAAGAAAAATGCTATTAAATATTTTTCCATCATTAGGCATAGAAAATGGTTCCCTTTATTACAAATTTCAATAATAACACTGTTTTGAGCCAACACATAGCAACAGAGTTTTGTTTGTTTTAGAGAAGACTCGCTATACTGATGTTTTTGCGTGTTGAGTTGACGGCGTAATATTCCCACATTATCGATCTGTAAACGGAAAAAATTGTCTAAATGTACCGTTCCACATGAAATTGATATTCGTGTTTATCCGGCTAAATGGATGAATGGATAAGGTATGAGGCTGTAATTACAGAAGGTATGGTATAGGCGTCCATGTGAACTTCTGAAGAAATTGTCTTAATAAATGTGCGATTAGTTTCAGGCCCATATAATAAAGGCAGCAAAAATCGTTGGTACTGTACTAAAGACATATCTTTCTATGATTCCTGGAGGATCGCCTTTCCAATTACAACTCTGGCATATTTCAGTCAATAAACCGTTCTAGGGATTAATGCATCAACAGTGGGTAAAGTGGATTGAGTGGCAAAACTCCTGACGTCACTCCCTTGGAAAGAATGAAATGACAGCCAATTTTTAATGTTCGTGAGTGAATAAAAAAGTCCTGGCGGAAAGCTAAAAGTGAGACTATCAATGAAATCTTTTAAAAAGTGTGGAATCAGCAGTGCGATAGACGGAAATGAAGATGAAACTTGAGCGTGAGAGAAGTGACAAATCTTGGACAGTGATATCCAAAGTGAAAATAACTGCGGATATGATTTTAGCTCCAGTGATGACAAATTTCTGAGATTCTACGATGAATAAACGAAGTTATAATTTTTAATATTTTAAAGTAGCAGTTCCGTTTTCGCTGCATGAAGCATTATCATTAAAATAGGTACTTTTATCCTTTGTGTCTGATAAAAGTATTTTTTGTAAATTCTAACCTGATAAATCGCAGTGCGTCTTATGCACCGGTACACTTTATAAGCCGGGAAATACGTCACTTTGCCTGAACTGCTCACAATAGAAATCCTGTTCAAGGAATAATAAATCCAAAATCAATAACAAGTTGTTTAAATTTTAAACACCTTCATATTATGGAGCTATAGCGGAGGCGAAAAGCTGGAAAGATACGGACGAGAGGTTTTGATTGGCCGAGCGAGAACAACCTAATAAACCGATTGGTCCGAAAAAAAAGCAAAGGCCATTCGTCACCATTTCGGATCGTGTTAAATGGACTGCCGCACGGAAGAGAGGAAAGAATTGAATGCATATCATTTTGCACCAAGGATCTGGCAACGGTCCAGAAGGAAAGGGAGGCGTGTAGAGGAAGAAGTGTCGTTGAAAGACTTATCGGGAATATCACTCATCTTCTTGAGGCACTTACTACGGCGACGACCATTTTATTTTCCGTGTCGCGATTGGAAAAAATCTATTTTTATTTTATTTTTTTGCTGCATCTTTTTCTGTTATTTAATGATTTTTACTGTCGTATTCCTTCAAGAACGGAAAAACGCCTTAGTGCATTGGGAAAGGGGGAGATCGAACAGCGTTATTCGCGACTGAAGCAAATGGGCTCCTTTGGATTTCAATATTACCTGTTAAAATTTCCATTCCAGCATCTGTGATGAAATAGAAGAATGTGACATAGTAGTTTCATATCAAATAATAAACTACTTTCTCTTCTCTATCTATCGCCGGGGTAGATACTTAATGGTCTGCTTATCTTCAAATTTATACCAGAGCCTTTAGTTCTAGTTTTTATTCACTTTTAGTTCAATATTCAGATAGTTTCAATATTCAGACAGTCAGAAACGAGGTAATACATTTTACATAAATGAAACTGAACACATTAGATTGAATGTTTTATATTAGATTATTTATTTTGACGATGCAGTCGGGAGCTATTTGCCTTAGTATAGGTACCTCCATACGGGACATGGGATTGGAAAAGGTATCATAGTCACGTTTCATAGTTGAAAAGCAGCATTCATCATTTCATTAACCAGGTAAAATCCATTCAATGGTATTGAGACAATAAGCTTATGTATCATTAACAGTTAAGCTTAATTTATGCTCTGCATCATCTTGATTCACGTTACATGTAATTGTTTAGACTAGAACGTTACAAAATACACGTACAAAAAACAAAATACACGTAAGGGAGCTTAAAAGCTAGAGAAGGTTGCCTCTCCCTCTTGCTTTTGCGTGATGAGTCGCCTTGCTGTCGGTATTTGCGTGCACCGAACCAGCTATCCGTTTGTAAAAAGTTTAATATTGGTCGGAAGCGACACCGATTTCCGTTGCCGTACCAGATAGTGTTTCCATCTGTGGTTATTACCTAAGAATAATAAAAGTGGCTTCTTCGACAAGACTTGATTTTGGTAGTTACGCGTTTCAAGACAGGTAATTGATTATTATTATTATTTAGTTACTGTCGATTTTTTAATTTTTTGCTTTAGTTGCAACCTACTTGCTAGAGAGTAACATTTACTGAATTTTAATAAGTATTTATGTAACTAATTAAAATTCAGTAAGTATTTGTGTTTCAACTATGATAAGTATTTGTTTTTCAACTGTAGGTATAACAATAAATCATCGTCATTCAGAAAAGCAGCAACTAATAAATACCGTTAGATTAACATATTGTTAAGAATAGTTTAAGCAGAGAGTTAAATCATTATTTAATGCCCATGTTTATGCTGCACACGTCGAATCACCTCCAGCACAAGAACGAAAGAACCTACAAAGATTTAAATAAACAGTAACTTAAATTTATAATAACCACAGCTTGAACGTGTAACTTAAACAACGTACAATGCAGAACATTAAGGATCCTTTAGCATACGAACAAACACAGCAGCTGACCTCAAGCTACCAGTTATTAAACAACTGATATGAACAAATTTAGATACGTAATCAATCAAACATCTAGACATACACTATAAACTGTGGCTTTCATTTACTCAACAAACGCTTTTAAGTAACGACCAACGAGCAATGTAGGAGTAACTTTCGGTAAACTAACGAGCTTTTACTAAAGCAGGAACTAATCTAACTAGGCTTAAATTGCAGTTGAGATTAATATGAGATTCAAATAAGTATGGCAGAAGAATACCGTCAAGATGATAGTAGTTAATACGGTGCTACTTAGGAATGGTGATAATAATAGGTAGTAGTAGCGATAGTTAAGTGAGAAAGATAGAAAATATGATTTTTGAAATCAAGAGAAATTCGGACTCTTGCATAACAATCGAAGGAGCATTCATTATTCGATTTCTCAATTACAAAACATTTCCTCATTGACGTTTATTTGTACTGTCCTGAATTGAAGACAGCGTTTCGTGTTTAACCATTGTATTCTTTTCATTGAAATCTGTCTGATTAATTTCTTTCTGCTGAAATAGTGGTATCGAGTACTGGATTTTACCATAATAGTCTAAAGTCAGCGGGTGTCGGATTTTACCACTCAATCTTATGATATTGAGTGTTGGATTGAACCATCATATTGTCCGTATTTATGTCCATGCAAATACGATTGTCTGTATCCAGCTGAGATAATCATACCAAAGGATGGATTTAAACCACCGTTTCTATTAATATCAAGTGTTGTATTTAATTATCACATTAACGTGTTTTGATTCATGTGAGTAACTTTGTTTCTATCGACTAAGATAACGGTATCGTGCGTGGATTTAACGATCACATTTTAACCGTGTTCAGTTTTTGAATTAATTACTATATTTAACTCTTTCTTATATTTAAGATCCCCATTTTGTAAACAGCGCCAAGATTACAGTAATAGTTTGCCAAAGCAAACCATCTTCAAATGGCCAGCAGTCCTAACGACGATCATTTTTAGTTTGCTAGTGAGAGCTGAGAGTAAACCACGTGTTACCATATTTTTTTTTCATATAAATGTTGATATTTCACGATCACTCATAATTCTTTTGTCACGAGAAGAACTCCGAATATTCCACTTCTTAGCCTATTTTCATTTTTCAAAGAAACTTTAAATATAGTTGTTTTACAGAGAAGTAAGAAAAATGATATATCTTTCTTTCTTGTAAAGAATGCTGCTTTTAAAAAATATGCATTTTATCTTGCATTCACATATGTGAAAATGGCGATTAAATAAAACTACATATCAATGAAAGTACTTCGAGGTGCAACGCGAAAGTTATAAGTGAAAGAAAAGCATATGTTTTGACAACTGGTTCGGTGTTTTTAGAATATTGTTTATAAGAGCACATTGGTTTATTTATTTATGACGAGAGGAACTGAAAATTGGGAAGAAGCAAGTATTAACTGGAATAATTTTATGAGAGAGGTGTATTCTCCACATCTCATCTAGCAGCCAAATAGAGAATAAGTGGTCCCAAAAAATTATGAATGTAAATCAAAATCTCTTCCTACGGGGAAAAACCAAAGTCGGCAGAGTTCTTCCACGACACGCGATATTTTGTGGGCTTTGCTGAAAAACATAATTGTTTTTATCTCAGATTCTGAACAGAGAACCAACCATATTCAAGGCAAAGATTGTCTGTTATATTCAAGAAAGGTAACCGAATTATTTAGACTGTTGGCAAGCGTATAAAAGGGGAACCCGAAAAACCAGGTTACAGATATATAATGTGAACTATAAATTTAGTTTTGTTTATCCAGGAACAGCTATTCGCACACAAATTATTTAAAGAATGCTAAATGGCGGAACAAAAATCAACGAGGAAAGGTTCACCATCATCACGAATCTTACCTTACGGAATTCATGAGATGGTCAAGTCGTTTGGACGAGAAAATGCTTTTGATGTCATGTTAAAAGCAATTGCAAAATCATGGTCACAAAATATAAATGAGAACTAAATATAAACTTGGAGATACTCCTGGTTCCAACTAGGGGTTGAAACCTTTATTTTAATGTTATCAAATGTTGTATTTAAAGACTTTTTCTAGTGATATTGAATGCTGAGTTTAACTACCATATTCCAGTGATATTAAATTATGAATTGTTAAGGACCTTGTTCTAACGATATCGCATGTTATGTTTAACTGCCGTATTTTAACGACATGGAATATCGAAATGTTAACCCCTTATTCTAGACACTTAATGTTGAATTTAGCCACCATATCTCAGCTATATTGATTGATGAGTTTAATCATCACATTTTTTTCACACTTGATTAATTACCATTACTCTTACTGTGGGGAGTACTGGTATAACTCCTGGCCGTGTTTATCGGTTAAAGAAGATAATTTGCATAGTACATGTCCTAATATCAGTTTTCTTGTATAGTGTGAAAGAAACTAGAAATAGGACCCAAAATCTCCGAAAATCGACAGATAATGGAAATTTTCCATTACCCTTTCTAAGTGGTATTTAAAAGATATTAAAATGACAGGGTTTCTCGTTCCTGTACTGGCAGATCCCTTCTGGACAGATCTCGTCCTTTTTCAACGGCTATCTTTGGATATAAGTGCGCTCACTTCTAAAAGGAAGTATTTGCCAAACAACGATAATGAAAATTACAAAATGAAGAAATCCAACACTTCAGGCAGAGCGTTTTGGTAGAGATACTATGTTAAATCGACAACGACGTCAAATCGGATAGATTTTGTTCCTTTCTTTACCAAAACGTGAGAGAGAGAGATGTGACCGTAGGAATACTGAACATTAAATCCTTTTTTAAATTACAAGCACCATACCGATTATATTTAACATCTCCGTTCAAAAGAATTAATATGCACAAAAGGATACTTTTAAATGCAAATGTAAAGAAATTAAAATCCGTTAATATTTCACAACTATTAATGATACCATGCAATGCGATCTGTCTGAATTACATAATATTCTTAAGACACAAATAGATAGCTACCCTACTCGAAGCGAGCAGTGGCATCATATGTAGTCTAGTACAGCTTAGATGTTTGAGACTGCCACAGTTTAGAAAGGGGATGTCAGGTGACTGGTGTTGATCAATTACTGTTAACCGCAAATTTCTCAGGCTATCATCATCCACTGTGAATTCGTATCAGTCATACTGATCTATATTTGTCTCAGTGGTAAAATGTTTTTAGTCTGCCAACAGTCCCATTGTAACGTCAAGATCTCACATCAGCATTATTGACCAATGTTTCACAACAGTAAATCTCTATAGTTATAATCTTACAGCGATCTGTAGTCAGTACTGTATCTAGTTTAAAAATCTCTTACAAAACTCTATTTGTTATTTAAATGTATTTTCAGACTCTCAGTAGCAATTTAGGATTCACTTTCTTTGTTCAAACAAGCTTGCTGTAATTTAGTCCATTATTTTTATTCTGTTAAACCTGAAAGGAGGAAACATTAAATGGCTTGCAAGTTAATGCGAATATGCATTTTTGAGACTATCCCATATATAGAATTAAAAATTGAAATCGCTACGAAATTTCAAATCATTGTCGTAAATAAGTACGAGGGCAAAATTTTAATAGAAGTTGTTCAGCAGAAAAGCATCAAATCTGAATTTGTGACTTGATCCAAACAAATAGGGAAACCGGTCTGTATAAAATCACGTAAAATAACATCTGACCTCATTTTAGAGAGAAACCACGAGGCTTTGTTGTACCATATATTCTATATATAAGCCTTCCATTAATCAGCGAAAGTTTACTAAATCATATTTTCTGAATATAACCCTTTCGTATCGAAGCAAATTTGCTGTCATACATTCCATACATACCCTTTCTGCAAATAAGAAGTTTGCTATGTCATAACTTCTATGTATTCCTCTTACATACGCCAACGGAAATTTTCCATGTTGCGCATTCTATGTATATATTTTAAGCAAAATTATTGGAAATTTATTACACGGACCTTCTAACAGTAACAGGAAGTTTTCTATGTCATACATTCTATGCTTACCGCTTACATAAATTAGCAGACGTTTGTCACGTCTTACATTCTATTTGTAAAATTTACGTAAATCAACAGAAGTGTGCTGGGTCATTTATGTATACTATATTATACATACGTTATTTTCAAAAATCAATGGAAGTTTACTGTATCATATATTCTGCGCATGTTCTTCCCATAAAGGAACGGGAGAAGAAACATTTTCTGTGTCATGCATTCCTTTTATATCCTTTTCATAAATCATCAGGGATTTGTTATGTCATACATTCTATGTATACTTTTCCATGCATAAAAACGTCAGCACTCATTTTATCTCTTCAGAAATTTTAGAATGAACTGCTAAAACAAAGATATGGCAAATTATCTCATAAAATTTTGTCGTTAATTAGAATCCAACAATAAAATCTTTTGAGCTTATTTCATTGTCTGGTACTTAAAAATACATTCTTTGCGTAACTAAGGCTCAAAGAATCAAATGAAAATTAATTTTCCAAACCCGAGTAGAAATTTCAAAGGACATAAATAACAATTGCTTCAAATGAGGTAGTAAACGAATTTTGTCTTCATGAACTAGTTGGATTACCAAATGCCATCAAAGCTCTCAAATTCATAATGAACAGCAACAGCAGTAATGGCTTCGCCTTTTTGATGAGATTACTCCGACCTCCTGACTTTTAGGTAATGAGTGAATACGCGTTCCACTGCAATAATATCCAAACGAAAATTCTAATTCGGGGAGCGCGTAAGTCACGTGATACGATCGATGTCAGAACACTGGAAAATTATCTTTTCTCGAATGAGGACGCAACAGAAACGAAGAATTAATTAACTGTTAGGAACTCTCTTTTTTTCAATATAATTTTCGGTCCTCCATTCCTGTTTAACTTTCAATAAAGTCAATATTATCTTGCTCCGTAGTTAATTTTGGGTGGGCCAGCATAACTGGACGTGGAAAGATCTTTTCAAAGAAAACTGGAATCCATGGTCTTTCGGCATCTGAATAAACATACCATGCAGAAGAGGACCTGTCCATGTCATCAATTACTGTAGAGTTGAAGAAAATAACGTGGTAACGAAGTAAACTAGGATTAATTAGAGTATGAGCTAATTGTACTTGCTATTTTATTTCTCATTTTCGGTTATTATTAACTCAGAAACTAATGTCCTCATTCCGACGCAAGATAAGCTGTAATAGCCAGAAAAAAAGTGAAATTAGAAACATCAATAATATAATATTTTTATTTTTTACCACGTTATATTATATTTCGTAATCATACCATCATTCAGATTGCAAATTAATAAACTGCCAATTTTGAGAAACCTTATATACTCGGGTATATGTCGAGAACTGATTTTATCATATAATTTAAGAAGTTTTATAAGATCAGATGCATTAGTTGAATAAAAAAACATCGCAACCTATGAGAAATACATATGCCAAATATACGTTATAATAACTGAACTATAGTGGGTTTGCCATACCTCCTTTTTGTTTGATTTTTAAAGCACTTCCAAAACATTTCTGAAAACATTTAGTTTGATTTCTAAAACACTTCTTCTTCTAAAATATTTTTGAAGTTTCTTTTTTAATTCCTAAAACATAATTTTTATAAAATATTTCTGAAAACTTCTTCGTCATTTCCTAAAACACCTTTTTGTTCTGAAATACCGTTCGAAACGTTTTGTTTTCTAAAATGAAACTTATTTTACGTTCGTTTGGTAATATTGTAGAGACATTAGGTTCATTTGAAGCAACAGTTGTGAAAAATGAACAACGCCTTCGCTGGGAATCGAACCACGGACCTCTCGGTTACCCGTCGAGGATGCTGACCACTACACCACGAAGGCATGCGAAGAAAGGGGGGAAGAAATACCTTAAAATATAAAGTATATATTTTGTTTGTTTCATAAAATAAAGTTTATTTTTCATAAATATACCCGTTTTCTTAGCATTTGATTATTCAGAAATTGCATTTCTAACTGTAAGAAGAAGAATATTATCTATAAAATCTGTGTACATATATGTAAAAATAATATAAAAAATAATTAAGTGGGTACTTCTGAATGCTCGCCTCAGACAACGTTTAGTTTTATGATAGAGTTTTTGGATTTGTAAATAGACTTATACGCAGGAGTGAACGATACTTTCTGTTGAAGCAAAGAAGTGCAGTAAAAAAGAATTTCCCTTTATAACTGACAAACTGAGAATTTTGAGGGTTGTTGCTAATCTTTCAGAAAAGATCTTTCAAATATTATCAGTTTCTAATAATAGAAATCTATTCTGGCATAGAAAATAAAAGTACGATGCTGAATGTATGGCTAGCATCTTTTTTTTAACATTCATCGAATAAACACAGCAAGACACTGTGAGCGCATAGATAGGTAAACTCTTCAGAAATTCAACGATTTTGCTTTCTTTCAACACATTTATATTACAATTAGTAACAGAAAGAAGTGGCAGATTACAGTATCCGTACAGAAGCAGATGTGGGAACAATAGGTTTTGCTGTTAAGATTAGATTGAGAATGATGAAGTTGAAGTATTTCTTACCAGAAGGACATTATATCGCTTTAGTGTTATTCGTTTAATTGAATCTCCACTTTTATTATAATTGGATAAAAGATTTTACTTTCACTGTTACGGAAATGTATGCATTATTGTAGATATGCAAGTAGTTCTCAACTGTGGCGACTAGGTTTACGGCTACTTGCTTTTATAACAGTTAAACGCTAAGATTGAAAATTCTCAAATTTATGTTTATCAGCAGACATGAACACACAGTCTATTTTTGTACATGCAAGGCAACTTGACTGTTCAGAATACATTGCGTAAAAATTTCGCGATGTGACATTTGCCGATGCTGTCTATTTTTCATTATTTACTTGTAGTTATAAGTATTAAAATACTCTGTGGAAATAAAAGTTCGGTAAAATGCAGTTATTTTATATCTCCAGAATATTCTATTAATTACCACAAAAACATAATAATAGAAAATAAGAACGTTTTCAAATGACCACATAGCGGATTTTGTAGACGCAGTAATGATACGTCGATATTAGCTGCTGCTATGATCCGTCTGCTTCTAATATTTTTTTTGTCTTTGATCTGTTAGTGTTTGTTTGTCAGTCGAAGATACATACAGGGTGGACATAAACAACTTCCTCGATATATGAAATCCTAGCGGCATACTGCGCAACCAATCGAAATGAAATTTTAGATATTGTTATTTGAAGATATGCGCTGGAGATTGTGATGATTTGAAACAATAGAGCTCTCAGAATTACGGATACAGTGAATATATTTCGACATTTTCGAATGGCAACACTCATTTTTTTCCAACGGATTGAAAAACCATAAATGGCGTTAGAACGATAGAGTTTTCATCATGCTTACCTTCGCAGAACTGCATGCGGCAGATTGTTGGCAGTTATGACAAATGTAACATCGCAGAAGGAATCTGTATAACTTCACATTTTATGGCATCTTTCATTTATGACAGATCTCGTGAATTTGATGAGTATACCTTAAATTTTAGTTAACCAGAAATCCATCTCAGTGAGATCAGGAAATTGTGGTGGTCTCGAAATCTCAGAAGAAGATAACTATGTCTTGAAACGTTGTAGACGTTGAAAACTTCTAATTCCAATAAAAGGTTCTTTTGCTCTCCCTTCTTGTATTGTCATTGGGCCTTCATAATGCATTTCTTTGAAAATGTTACGCCGCCAATTTTTGTCATACGTGTATCGTTTCAACGTCATTTATGATTTTTTAATGCGGCAATCGATTTGCGCGAAAAAAAAACTGGGTGTTGTCATTCCAATATTTTGAAATTTCTTCACTATAATCGTAAGTTATATTTCTTAAACCCATTTAATGTTAAATAAAAGCTTAACTTGTACAAATATTAACAAAAGATATCAAGAACAAAATAAGTTTCGGGCTTACAACAATTATTAAAAATTGGAAAATATAGAAAAGAATAAAACATAAATACAGTTAAAACAAACACAAAAACAAGCAATTCTCCCAGCTGGCAAGAAGGCAGACTTTTCGGTGCACAAAACTGAAAGTTTATTTTTGGTCTCATTCGGCAAAAAGACACTGAAGACGTAAGAACTGGCTTAATTTATTGTGGACGTTATGCTAAGTCAATATATGGGATAATTCAATAATTTAATGATAATTCCAGAATGGATTAAGCATAATTTAATTCGCAATAATAAAAGAAGACGTTAGTTTGTTACTGCGAAGCTTCGTTTCCCTAGATTGGCAAAAAATTCATTATTCTGCTAAGTTTCAAATGTAAATAAATATGGCTGCTATCACAAAAAAATTAGGCTTAGCCGCACTTAAATAATATTTAAATTGTTGATAATTCTACAACTATAACATGCAGGTTAACTAAAGGCATAAAAACTTTACCGCAAGATAAGAACAATATAATTCAATCATTTTTAAACCACAAAATGCACAATTTACGAACACACAAGAATAAAGACACTGAGCTCACTGAGCGGAATATCAGAATGGAGATATATATATACATTTGTATACTTTTGGTGCTGCCGATTGCAACCAAAATAGGAGGTGCACATCTACATGTTATAGCAGTTCTACTACATACAAAATTTCAATTCTGAGGCTACTCGTTTTTGAGTTATATGAGATACATACATACATACGTACGTACATACGCACAAACGCTGTGAAAAAATTTCTTCAGAATGCATGATAAATCAGTTTTATAATTTTTTGGAAGAAAAAGAGTCCTTTTTTCTGTCCTTACGTACAGATGTCACGCAAAAACATAGCAAAATTGCATTCGATAGTGGTCAAAATGGATATTTTCGTTGAAACATGGTACCCGAAATTTTTCGTAATTACAATACTTGTTATAGTTTTTACTTCCGTGTACGAAGTAAAAACTATAACAAGATTGAATAATCACAAAATATTTTCATACATTTACATCAATATCCAACAGACAAATAATTTATATTAGCAAACGTAGCATAATTTAATTGATAATAAGTATTTCTAATGCTATAATATTCTGTACCTGGTATTTAGCTTTAAATCCACGCATCTCATACTGGCTTTTAAATTCACGTTGTTAATATAGTTTTGAGTCCACGTGTTTAATATTGTTTTAATTCTTACAGAGTTGTTAGGTTTTCTTTAAGCAGAAGACTTGAAAAATGTGCAATGCCCTCGCCGAGTTTCCAGCTCCGGACCTCCCGAATATGCGTCGAATGTGCTTCCAATTACACCACCATGACATGCGGAAAGGAGAGAGAATATATCTCATAACTTGAGTAGCCTTTAATTACATCATTAGCTAAGAATTAAACTAATGCTAAAAGAAAGGCCCTCTAAGTATCATCTTGACTGAGTTTATGAACTAATCTTAGCTGGAACACGCTCTGAGAAATCCAGTGCATACGAGTAGAATAATGTTACCGAAAAATCATGAAGCAAAATTTACAGCTGATATCGACCGCTATCTATCAAACTCATGGCAACTAATCAGTAATCAGCGTTCGCTATTATAAAGAATATCAATAAACATAGACCGTCCCGCTGTATATCGACTGGGATGACACCAAACTCTGCCTCCCTCAGCCCTCCCCAAAGTGCTTTCCCTCCTCCTCTTGCTGTAAACGAAAGCGGCACGAGTGATTATCGAACACTAATAAAGATCGGGTTATTAATGGCCCTCTTGTTCGATAGTAGTCCTGCAGGTTCATTACCTGCTTTGTGCTGAGTTTTCAGCGATAGAGCATTTTTGCAACAAACATCGGCGAAGAATGTTCTTAAGCTTTGTTCAAATCTTCCTCAGAGTATCAGTTTAACGCTTTTTTAGTTGTAGGATTCCCCTTATGGCCTTGGTGATTTGTTTGGTGTATGCGTTGAATTCCCGTGAGTCCAAATATTTCCAGAGAAATTTTAATTGGATTAAATTGATCTTTTACCAAAAAGGAGATACAATAATATCTGAAGAAGAAAGATCGAGTTAGCTATCCCAGTTCTTAGTGGAGCTGTTAAATTGTAACTATCTTTATATGTAAAGAATTATCGCATCATTCCGTACTCACTTTACTGGTGTAAATGGAGATAGCATATATAGCTGGCAAGTGGCAGATCCGCATTTCGAATTCCAGGGAGCGCACTATTGATTTTCCATGCGTCCTGCTTCCGTAAAGTTCAATAATCTGTACCGTGTCGCCCAAATTATAATTTGGTCAACTCTATATCGTGCATCTATGAAGTTACCGTTTTAAGTTCAGATGAATGCAGTTATCACATTCTTGCATGCCTACTCTTATTGAATAAATGCTTAAGCATTGGTCCGATGGCCAACAAGGATGCGGTCGATTTTTCATATTTCCTGCTTCAATAAAATAAATCTCTGCAAATTTAATTTAGGCAAAGCACATGAAGGTTAGACCTTTAACCTCTACTCTGATTTTGACGCAGATGCCACCAGTGTAAGAAATTCGAGGTTTACTATTTGCCTTTCTTGCTGCCAGTAGCCACTCGAGATTATTTAGGGGTCGACAGAATTTAAGTGCCTCTTTGGCGCAGAAATGCTACACTCATAAACTTGATTTCCAATCTAGAATTACAATCCGCATCCAGTGGCAGGGAAAATCCTCAACCTGTGCTAGTCGCTTGTAGTTCGGGGCGACTGCAGCTAAAGTAATAGCTCGGATAAGAATAAATTCCTTGCTAGGTAATATACCTGGGTGACTGTTTCAGTTTCGAGGTATACCATCTATGGCATTAGAAAGAGGTTCCATTAATTACTCTGAACCTGCAAACATTTAAAAAATATTAATGAAATATATTTATCAATTGTATAACAAATTTTAAAGCCAAATATCTCTACAACTAACTAATTTATAGACCTGAAATTTTATACATATTTCGATACTTTGGATATTGCTCTCTTATCTTGCCCTCCAGATATAAAGCTATTTTCATTAAAAAAATTAAAATACTTGCTTCATCATCAAGGTAAATTTGCAATATGTGGTGCCCACAACATTATGGACAAAACAACCATTATTTGGATTGAAATGTATTTTGAATTTTTCCTAAGTTAGAAAAAATAATGTATCATTAGAATGACCTATTTTAAAAGTAATCAAATTTTATTTCTAAAAATAGTAACTTTTTGTTACTATTAACATATCGATTACTTTTTAACATAAAATTAAATGTAATTTCTAAATGTTTTGTATAAAAATCATAGTATTTGGTCAGTTTACACTCACATAATATTTATACGATAAATCAAAGGTTCTTGAAGTTTTGACCGATGGTTTCAGAGAAGTCATGCTCACAACCAACAAAATTATAACAGAAGCATCTTAAAGATATAATTCGCATCAAATCCTGACTCAATAGTGAAAGAGTAGTTAAGATCCTTGACCCGGGTTTGACATTATTTTCTTAATATTAATAAAGACATGTAAAACACATATTTAGAAGTGAAGTTCCTTAACTTCTATAATTTTATATTCAGAGAGTACTGCATACATTGTAGGTTTCCCTCATTTTGCATAACAATTTTATTTTAAATTTGATAACTTTCCTAAACCTCTCGACTTCCCCTAGTATTTTCTTGCCAGAATGTAAATTTAAAGGTAAGTGAAGTGACCATTTAAACGGCTGAATCTTTGAGTTTATTCAGAGCGTGTTTTCGCTAGCAGGGCACGTTTCGTTGCTATCTCGCTGTTCTTGGCCATTTCGGATTATCGCCACGACTGTTAGGTTTTTGTGAGTCAACCTGTTAAGTGTAATTTAACGTGCTAATCCAGCATTATTTTATTTTAGATTCGACTTGAATTATATTCCACATTTAAGTTTTCACCGCAAGTTGACGGTGTTTTTGTAACGCAAGAAGATCGTGCCTTTCTGTTAAACTTTGAATTAATAAAGAGTTACTTTTCACCCTTCTTATGTGCTGGTAATTTATTCATGCCTGCGCTAGAATTCGCCAGGTTCATGGTAGGATCTAATTTAGTTCTATGTGGAATAATAGAGCCAGATATTACAACATAACCATCATAATGTTTACTGACACGGTGAAAAGTGACGAGTCGAAATTTTCTCATGATTTAAAACTTAACTATTCTTGTAACAGTTCTTACGTTGGAAGCACAATAATTGTCCAATTTCAGGCAAATACAACGTTTACAAAATAAATCCAATTTTCTGAAGCTGAGTGTTTTTGAGAAAATCATGTACACAGGCAGGAAAATCCCCTTTTTATGAAATTTTAATCAATAAGGAAATTACTTTAAAATCTTGTTAGGAAAGTACATTTCTGAAATTGATATGTATGTTGATAGGTGTACCAATAAGTTAGCTTTTCTATCGTGCATCACAATATTAGTGCAAAGCCTTGTATGTGGTATCATTTTATATACACAATTTAAGAGTTATAATATGAATATTTACTAAAATGCAAAAGTAATCAAACCATCTGGCTATTAAAAAATAAAAAAAGCTTAATACTGTCGCGTGAGTAAAGGGTTCGTACTGGATTGAATGCACAAGTCATTAAAAAGTTAATAAAATTCATTCTTTTTACAAGATATAAAACAAAAGGCTGAAATATTTCCTCTGAGATATTCGTACAATGCCACAATATCTCAAACGTTAAACAGAACTCAATTCAAAACAGAGAAACTAATTCTATCCCACACAAAATTCGCTACAGTCAATAACAGCATTAAGTAAAACAGCTACAACTAAGTTGAGGTGCTTTAATTCGGCTTTTATAAGATTTTTACTTATTCAGTATGATTCAGTACATTAAATAAACAGTACAGTTTGCTTAAAAAAACGGCAACTGAACTAAGGTCAATTAATTCTTCTTTTATAGGCTTTTTAATTATTCACTAAAACATTCTGGTAAAATCTATTTTCTCGATTTTTCTGGATGGCAGCAGCAATTACTAGATATTTACTTATTAAATGCACGCGCTCTTGTATTTTTTACTTTTCCAACGTAGCTTTCTCTTCGAATTCGTCTGCGCTGCACGGGAAAATAAAACAATTTTAATTACAATTCTAAATAAATACGAAATCCATAACAATACTATTTTTTATCATAACTGAGGCTTTATAGTTTTTTTTATATGTGGTTTGCTCTAAACTGCTCCTGAAAAGTTGAACTGTAATACAGAAGCATAAGAAAATTCTTTTTTTTTTTTTTGGTCTATATGAAAGTACCTTGCCCCTCGATGCTTCCATTTGTTAAGTAGTAACACATGGATTAAATATGAAAGACAAATTAAAGATTAGAAAATTAGATAAATTAAAATTTTAATCCTATACGGAGTTGAAACTCTCTAAGGGCTGACTGTTTCCAAACCCAAGTAGAAGAAAAAATTATGATTTTACGTTTCACGCAATGCCAGTGATTATCAAGCTAGAGGGGTATTAACAAATGAGGCGCAGCATTATTAAGAATTATCGCATTCTTCGTTCTCTCAATGAAAATGGTAGCACTTTCTGCTAACTATACGAAAATTTACTCTTCGAATCCTGGTGAAAGTATAGCTGATTTTTCGTCTTTACTGCTCCGAAAAAAAATCCTTTCAATGTGACGCAAATTAAAATGTGCTTGAAGCTAATTTGTAACCAGATGAATTTTATTGGCGGAGTTCGGTGCCTCTTCTCATCGCCATTTTAATGGGAATTTAAAGAATTGTCACATTTCTCTATATCTGCATGTTCTCGTGATGTAAGTCTTTCAACACATTCAGCCAACAAACGGAAGGTCCTTTGTTCGAATCCCTGTGTAACTGGAAGCGAATTTTCACATTTCCTGATTCAAAGAACCTAATATTCTGAACAATGTAACCCAAAAAATATTTGGAAATACTCAAATAAAGATTTCTCTGATTTCGAAATATTTTTAAACGAGTTGTAGGCAAAACAAAATCTATAGATGAGAACGTTTTGGCCCAGCTATATATACGAATAAAACAAGATCCTCCCGTTTCCGTTGGGAAAAGTACTCCCGCTTTTGCTCTCAAAAATATGTCCAAAATGATCTTTTTCTTTTTTGCATTGACCCCTCGTATTCTTAAGTGAAGCTGAAGAGACATATCTTGACATCTTTCTTGTCTAGCGTGCGACGACGTTCATGCCTGTCAGGAGGAAAATACGAAGGAGGCTTAAGGATGGGAGGGCGGAAAGAATTTACGGGTGGGGGAAGAAAAGAACGAAAAAAAAAGGTTTGGTATGAATAGATCCAGCAGTAGACTCGGGTTTTTATAGAGAGTGCGATTCAGACAAATTGCTGCTGCACTCTCCCGAATCTGTCCACTATGTTGACGACAAAAAAGATGAAGGAATGGGATATATTAAAAAAAGGTGTCTTCTGCTGATTCTGTCCGGAAAAGTACGAGAGCTTTTCATCGTATTTGCAACAGAGAAGTTCTACGCTCGAGCAATTTTGAAACATTCCTTTTGTGAAGTTTTTGGTTTCAGCAAGGTGAATTTCAGTAACTCTATATTAAACATTTTGACTTTAGAAATACCTTTAGAAGAATCTTTGCATAGTTACTTTGCATTAATGCTACCATGCATTTACTATCTCGGCAAATATTCGCCTTGAAAGAAATGTAAGCAGTTTCAAGATTAGGATTTATAAATATAAAATCTTGAACGTTACAAAACGCTATTAGCGGTATCTTTTGACAGCTACGTTAAGTTACTCGCCATTCCACTACCATGAATTTACTACTCCTGCAATTTGGCAACAATTTCGATTACATGAAATGTGACTTTCAATTTACCTTCTATCTGATTTCGTAAATAACCAGTCTGCGCAATGTTGCCAGTCCACATAACGTAGGGATATTTAACTTATGCCTTCAGTTATAATTCCTGAACAAACTGAACTGTCTTCAAGAAGCTAACGCACTTCTTAATAATTTAAAACCTTATTTTATTTTTTGTAACATATGTAGTATATATTTAGTATATATTTTTAGTAACAATTTTAAATGTGCGTGATTTATAGTATATCGAACTGATAAATTTTATAAACATCTTAAGAACATTTGCTATTAATAAAATATATTTGTTTATGTACCTCGTTACTATTTCACTCTACATTATGTACATCGGTATGAAGAAATTGATTTCGTTTTCTTTCAAAATCTTAATGTAAAATATAAAGCTGAAGCTTGAACATTTTAGTGGTTAGTGGCAACGGTTAGCAGTTGGTGGCTTATGATGTTGATATTTTGTATCTAACATTTTGCTTTTCTTCTACATGTAGAAACATATTTTGATTTATAGACATATTTTGACCCAGCTTTCAATCATACTATGTTGAATTACAGAAAGCCCTGGAAATTTTCCTAATATTATTGCTTACATAATGCTTTCGCTAAGACATTTTCATCTCTATCTATCTTGAAACTAATAAACATGGTTTCCAATATATTACAATATATACAGCACAAGTTTAAAATTATAAGCCAATTTTTCTACACTGAAAAAAGACCAAACTCTTTCCTTTGAACTTTTGTGAGAATATCTATAGCCGGATTGGAGCTGGATATAGACATTTTATACTATTTATATAGAGAAGTCCTTCAAAATGAATACATTTGTAAAATAAAGTTTACATCTAATTCTGTAGGAGATGTACAGAGTCATTCTGTTTTAATTTTTGGTAAATAATAATTAATGAATTCATTAGTTATTGTGATTACTAACCCTTTTACGTTTATTATGAACTTAAATTCCTTTTAGGCATTCTTATAATACTTTTAGCTGTCATATAATTCTCAAAATACATCCATTAATCTATGAACCCAACATAAGGCATTGTCAAGATTAATTCCGTACACTCATTAATGACTATGCATTGATTATACCTTATTATTATACCTTGATTAATTCACAGAATAATATTACAGCTAAAACAAATATGAGGCATTCTTAAAATAATTTAGTTTTATAATAATTTTAACAAAAGCTAAACATACTATGAAAAGAAATTTATCTTATTCTCTATTCAGCTTTATGTGAGCAATCACAAATGTTCACAATCAGACAATTATTGCGAACAGTCTCAAATGCCAAACAATGATTTGTGTGTTAAAAGTACTATGACAATGAGCTGTAGAAGAGAACACAATAAAATTAATAGAGAACTGATGACAGTGCTTGTATTATGAGAATGAAAATTACCCTTTATTAATAATATGTAGTACAATTTCCAATGGACTATGAGAACAATAAAACACACCTCAAACATATACTGATCTCAATTGTAATAAGCGTATATTTACCCTAACTTTTTATAATTCCCATGCAGAGTTTTATCTTATAAATTTGAGAAGTTTTCTACAGTACAGAGGCATGTATTAATTATTCATTAAGGCTGAACACAGTGCTTATTACAATATTATATAAATGAACAGAATGCATTTTATTAAAAATATTTTAATATTTGGAACATAAAATAATAGAAGTAAATGTACTATCAACGGCATTGAAATAGGTATACAAAGTTAAACTTTTTTCTCAGTTAATTACAAAGAAATTGAGCTTTAAATTGTGTGTGCGTGGGTGTGTTTTTTTCAATATTTTGACAACTTAAATGCGCAAAAATAATGGGACAGTTCTGTATCTTCCTTTCTACTGGGTCTATCCATGAATTTCAAATTGCTTTTTCCATGTCTCGAAAACCCGACATAGGATATGTATTAGATTTATATAAAGCATTGTTCTTACACAGGTGTTTTGACACAAAATCGAATTTTCTCTGAAATAACATACCAATATTTTTCCACATTTCGATTCTACGACTCTAATTATGCCTAGATATTAAATTTTGTAATTTTTGGGGAGAAATTTAAAAATTTATCTTGGCGATTTTTTTTCAGTTTACGCCAAGAATAATTCACATAGCGAACTTCTTAATTTATAGTAACCTATTTTCCTTTCCTTTTTTTCATTGCCCACAAGAGGAAAAAAAGTCATCGTTCATACTTTCCAATAATTTTAACAAAGTGCGTAAATCACATTTTCGTTGTTATCGCTTATAATAATTGCGTAAAATTTCAAAACGCGCCAGAATGGTAATTCACGTATATCTTAGGAAATTTTGAATAAAAAATCCTAATTTTTCGCAAGTATACTTAGAAATACATCTACTTGGAGATGATGGCTAAACTTTTATGGGTTATAATTCAAAATATTTTTTGAAAAATTTATAAAAATTATTTAAAAATATTAATTTAAAAAATACTGTTTTCGCCCATTTTTTAAATAATTAAATTTAAAATATGGGCGAATTTTATTTGGAATGAACATAAATTTCGAAATATGAAAGAAAGAACCAAATATGTTCAATAAAAAAAGAGATATTAATAAATATATATCAGATTCAATTAACATTAAGGAGCTAAAATTTTGAGAGCTAATTTTTTAAAAACTATTCGTGCGATTTTTACAAATCTTGGCAGTTTGGAGTAATTTGAATCGTAGAATCGAAATATGAAAACATATTGGCGTGTCATTTCAGAAAAAGTCCGATTTCGTGCCCAAATACCTATATTAGAACAATGCTTAATATACTAAATCTGATACATATCCTAATTCGCGCTTTCGAGACATGGAAAACTCAAGTTGAATTTCGTCAATCGGCCCAAAAGAACGGGAGATATAGGAATGTCCCATTTTTTAGTCCAAACGGGCAACTTGCCCAGAAGGTTTATTAATTTCGTTTTGGCATTTTGCATTGATTCACTACAAGCGTAGCTTCACTTTTCAAATTGTTGGGACCAAATATTAACGCCCTGTATTATATTTAAAGAAATTAAATAATGAAGAATCTGCATAAATGTATGTATCTTTCTCGCACTGTGATAAAACAACGGTATCTAGAGCCATCAAATTTTGAATAACTTAATCCTCCTGCGAATATGAGCATCCGGATGCCCAAATTTGAAATTTAGAATTTGTTTTATTATCAATTTCATATTTTATAAAACTTTAACGAATTTTTTATTAACAAATTCAACGATTTCAAAGCGGGCAATGGCAACGTTGTACAGAAAAAACATTTTTATCTCCATCGCGAGAGACTGTATATCAGAAATTCTAAAGATATGCTCAGTTTAAAATTATTTTATGATGTTGCTCTTGAATTGAATTTTATGGTTTAAGTGCGAAGAACATGATATTTAATAATTAAAGGTAACATACCAAACGTAAAAAAACGCCCCTTTGGACGTAATTTAAAATCTGAAACCTTTCATATTTTTTTTTCGCAGTGTACCTTGACTCCTTAAAATACTTACCATTCTTTGTACATAACATTAAATATTTTGTTAAGATTAATATTTTGAGCAGTCCAATAGAGAAGAATATTATAAAACAAATTAACAGTCAAAGTTGCTGTTGCAAATTATCGAAAAATAACCAACATGTGATTTGCTCAGAAATGCCACTTAACTATACAAAGTCTTATTAACCACCCAGTAATGAATGATATTTTTGTGCAGAAGTGTCTCTGCTTTTCTAGTCGTGGTAACTATTACTGTATGCTGAAACCGGAAAGATAATGTGGAATGTGAACAAAAGTGCCATTCCTTCTTAGACTATCAAAACTGGGCTGTGATAAAATTTTAGCTTAAGTGTGGAATCGTATACATTAAGTATGGAATTTTAATGTTGTTATTAATTAAGTAGCATATCTGCAGACTCTACTAGATTGACAACGAGTTACCCGTGAGTCTGAAAGAAGTCACGAAATACTGAAGAAAATTGAAATAATATTTTGTTATTTAGCTTTAAATTGAATAGAACAGGCACAACCTGTGTTATAAACAAAACTTCTACTATTTTCAGATAATTAAATTAACACAATTACTGAAGTTAAATTCAAACATAGATAACATAATCAAAAACTACCCATAAAATCGATTGTTTAAGCTGGCTCGGAATTTTATCGGTGCGTATTTTAAATCATTGGCTAGAAAAACGCTAAGACTCGAATATAACATTAAGTAAAGCTGAAGAGAGTAAATAACAGCAAAACGCGGCAGCTATAAGTTTTTATTTAAAGAATCAGAGTCTTCAACTTCAATACACACAAACCTAATTTGCATTCGATGATTGATACGGAAAGAAGAATAAATATATGACAAAGGTTTAAATCCTACTAACCGGTTAATTAACATAAAACCCTTTACGTGATCAGATGTTAAACGATGTATAAACGAAGTTACGAGTGATGTAAACGAAATATATTTCACTGTTAATATGAATAGAAATGAATCGGGACAGATATGAAGTTATGTATAATACATAAGATATAAACCGTACCTACAATAAACTTATAAATGAAGACATAAAAACGGCAAACTTATAAGAGCTGCTTCTGCGTGTTTTTCGTGTCCCAAATAAAGTTTAAGGTTTATCCTAAATTTACTAACAGTTATTTTAAGTTATGATTCTTTCCCATTTATTCTAATTTCAGCTTAAAATTTCCTACCAGAATGTAATTTCAGAAACGCAGTTAATGCAAATTTGAAAGAGTACTACTTAAATCGACATTTCGCCGACTTCGAGAGAGACTCTGATTTTCCTGACTAGCGCGCTTTTGCCGTTTGGCTACGTTCTCTGTTAGGACACTGCGTTAGGCCATACTTAAGGCCCTTGATTGGCTTCGCCGATTTAATTAATATTTAGGGGCCAATTGCTTAGAATTCTAACAGCTTCGGCTATATCTTTCAGATAGCTTTAGCTAAGCTTAGTTTAGTTTAAATTCATAATTATTTAAGTTCAAGCTTAATTGGAGACTTTGTGTATACTCCAAGTTAGAAGTTGATTGCATTTATTTTGAGAAATAAGGGTAGTTCACCCTTTTTAAGTCTTACGTGTTTATTCACACACTTAAGCGATTATCGCTTGTTAGTATTTGTGAGGTTCTAAGATAGAACATTGGAGTTAAATAAGTAAAACCCCACAAAAGCATTAATCTTAAGTCGAGTCTCGTTATATTTATTACATAAACCGGAACCCTGGGTCTGGGAATAAATACTTCAGACACACTAATCTATGTAATCTTTTTTAAACATCCTAACGTATGCTTTTCCAACTCAGTTCAATTAATTAACTGGATTGCTTAGAAGAAAGATATCATTCCTTGATTAAGTTTTGGATTGCATTGCCATTGTAGTTTATAAAATATTAACTTGAAGGCAATATGGTATTCTTTACAGATCAGAGATTTCGAGATTAACACTTAGCATGTAATTAACTTTTTCAATCCGACTTTTGTTAAATATTTTTCTATGAGCTTCAAAGCATAAAAAATTGGACTTTTCTTTATTATAAATAAAAAACTTGAAAAGCGCTTACTTGTAACTCAAAAAGACTGCAGATTCCCAGCCGCTCATTTAAATAATATGTATATTTGTTTCTAAAATAGTGGGGCGAAAGTTGCGTGCGTAATAAAGAAACAAACCGTATTGTGTTCTTATTTACATTTTAAACGGCTCCAAGGACTATTCAAATCCCCCCATCTCCTTTCCCGCTAGCTGAATGAATGCATTTTCATCTACAATTGCATTTTCTTGTTTTATTGTATGTTTCGAAAAAATGTACAGTTTAAGAAAATAAAGCAAAAAAAACTGAGTAAATAAAAATGAAAAAGAAATGAAAGCAAAGAGCTAAACAAACCAAAGCTTTAAATAAATAATAAAAAATGTGTAATTTTATGAAAACATTGTATATTTTTAACTTGAGAGATTATGGATTAAATGCGTTTTATTACTTAAATCAATTCTATTCAAAAGTCAGGAACGAATATTCTTAAGAACTGCATTTATTGCTTTAAAATAACTTAGTTTGTCAATTTTAAATTATCTAATTTGAAAGATAAATATCTTACATTTTGCCGAATGACAACAGACTTGAATCAAAATTCAAATATCGCATTTATAGTGATTCGAAGTAAAATCTCATTTCGAGATTAAAGCTTCTTTCGAGCCAATAATTGATATTTTTCCAATTACCTTCAGAATTTTGATTTACCAAGATATTTTTATTATTCTTTTGTGAAATATGATTAATTTCCTTGAGCAAAATATTTTTTCGCTGTTTTAGAAGTAAGAAAACATTTAGATCGTTGAAATACATGTAACGCTTGCGTCGAATATTCCAACATTTACACCGACGTATTTTTAAAATCAGTTCACAGCCAAAGTTAGAAACTTGTTGCTAGTATAGTTCTGTTGTGTTATACTCATAGTAGAAACATTATCGCATCCTTCCTGCGTGCTGTCATGGCGTAAGTGATTATCTTGTCTAGCTAGCTGTTGAAAAATCGTATTATTCTAATATTGATTTCAAGTTGATTTCAAGTGAAAAACATAACTGTTATACGTGGGGCGCCCGGGCAGAGATAAGGTGAATGATAATTCGTCTTCTTTTTATTTGGAGGTCTGTTTCGTGCCTCTCTCTAGTCGTTCTTTATTGGGAGAAGAAGGTAAGGAATTATCTCATTTCCCCTTGTGCACTCTCGTGGCGTAAGTCCTGCTAACAATGGAAGATAAGTGGTTCGAATCATGACAAGAACACATTTGATTTCTCACTTTTCCTTCTCGGAGAAACTTTTCGATCACTATAGAAGTAATTTCGGAAACTGGAATCTGTATCATATCTGAACTATCCTACTTAACACTAGTTGATTTAAGAGAGCTAATTAATACGAACATTGTATAGTCGCTACTTACATTAGATTCTTCAGATTTTTGTAAGGTATCTCTAGCCGTAACCATCATAATACAGAATGGCCGAACACTTTTAATATTCGCTAGTTTGGAACATATTAAATAATCGCAGGAAATGCTGCCACAAAATTGCAGGCATTCATTTCACTAGATATATTCCTTTTTTTAAAAACTGAATTTTCGTTTGATTAATACGAAGACAGAAGTATCAAAGTCTAAGCTGATTCCTTGCTGATATTTCATTTAATAATTTCATACATATTATGATACTGTAAATACTACCCATCTTTGTAGAAGTATAATGTATTCAATATTTTCTCAGTTCCACGAGTAAGTTGGGCCATATAATAGAGGGAGCAAATAGCAAATTTCCACACCTCCTGGGTCTCATGTAGGAATGCTCAGATCACTTTTCTGACTGATATATGTAAGATGTAAGGTCTGATTCCAGAAGTTAACTTCTCAGATAGTTTAAGCTTCCTGTTAATGTTCTGTCGATTTCGGTGAGAAGTAACAGTAACAGTTTATACTCCAAAGACATTTCTTACTAACACATATTCCAATATAAATGCCGCTATGCCTTTAGCACCGGTCACGGGCACTTTGCTGGCAGCTGTTAGCCGATGGGAGGTTTAGCCCAAAAGGGTATTATAGGTGAAAGAGCATTTTTCAGACACAGACAATAAGCCGACAGAACATTTAACCAATAGCATGTTTAATTGACAACACGTTTAGTCGACTGCAAGTATAACTGACAATGCGTATGTTTTAACAAACCTACTGCAATATTCGACAAGCGACTAAAGATATTTTTAAACATTTATTCTACAAAAGATCGTTTCCAGGATACACATGTAGAAGGTTTATGAACAAGTACCACACTTTTGTCTTTATTTAATGTTACACAGAATATAGGTTTTAAATCAGACGAAAAAGCAACCTTAAATTAGAGTAGATTTTTGAAACTAATTCGAGAACGATCAAACGTAGATCTCTCTACTTCAAAAGGGAAAATAAAACTGCAGCAGTGGTAGGAGTGAAACGATTTTAAAGATGGCTGTGGCAAAGCGAATATAGATGTAACTTGATCTATCGAAGAAACTGATAATGAAACATGAAAAAAACTAAGATATTAGAATTTGAGAGCATTGGGAAGAACTAGATTGGAAACTGACTACCTTTAAACAAAGAAAAAGTTTCATTAATGTGAGAGTTCAAAGAAATCCAGTTTACTAACTAAAGAAGCTTTATTAAAACCTTTTAGATCCAAAATCAAAATTATTGATTAAGTATATAACTGTAATTAACTATCAAAATTCTGTTTATTTCTCCTTTTAGAACACGCCTTTTCATCTGTTCCTTTGATTCATGTTCTCGTACGAGAAATTTAAGCACTCTTTCGATTTGGCCGATATATATCAAACCACACTGGCATAATTTGCTAAACTTTCCTTAATAAATAAAATCAAAAATCGGATCTTTTTAAATTGGACAACTAAATTTACTTTTAGAAATGACTATAAGTAATTATAGTGGTGAAAAATGACTTGAAAGTTGAAATTATAAAAAATCCAAACAATTCTGTAATTGAAAGGAAAATTAAATAGTTTTCAGATGAATATGAATAAATTATAGTAAAACATTGTCGCATGTTTCTGTCTAAATGTACACCTTGTTAGCTAACCCTGTTGTCGGCTAAATATCTTTATAATCTGCTAAACGTCCTGTCAGCTTCACGTCCATGTCGGCTAAACTCCTATCAGCTAAATATACGTATCAATAAATGGGTGTGTCAGACAAGTGTCTTGTCACTCTCATCCTGGGCTTCAGTCAGAGACAGGCTGGAATTTTTCTGAGCTGCCATTTCGAGCTGCATTATTCCCTTTACTTACACTTTCTCAATGAAGATGTTAATCATCCTGACTATTGGTTAGTAGAATTGATTTTTATAGCGATTGCGAAATTTGCTCGGTCAGTCAAGGTTAACATGGAGCATAAAGATTGTCAGGACTGAGTGTTCTATGCACACTTTTGGCGAACATGGTCGTGATAATATCAAGTCCTGATCTCGAACAGGAAGCTGAATGCAGCTATGATCTGTGGTAGAATAACTGTGGTTAAGTGGTAGAATAACTGCACGTAAGGAGGGTTTTAAAATTACCCTTTTATTAAACGACTATTTACAGCCACTTCCCTACTCGGAAGGGATAACAGAAAATAATGACCGCACTTGGGTCTAAACTGAACAATCAAGTAATTTAAAATAAAGCTAAGTAGAAATTAAGTAGTTGTTGCTCACAGAGTTATAAACGCGAGGTTGGCCTCTATGCTACACTATTAATGGTGCGTAGCAAGATTTAGCTAATACTAACGCACTTAGATTACTTCAATAAGTAATAGCGTAACAGCGCTAAGGCTTAGAACTTAAATACTAGCTAGTCAGGTGGACGTCGAACAGAGCCACAGTGATCTGAGACTAAAAGCTCTCTCACGCCGAGAAGTTCCTTGCTAACATTTTAAATACAAAACTTGGCTCTACTTCAAATTAGCATAAAGCTGAAACGCGCGCTCATACTAACGGGAAGTTGAAATAAGAACTTACAGGAAAGAGAAAATTAACATAAAACTTTGTTAGTTTAAACTAAAACCTTACAAGTTGAGTTAACATATTTCAAAAGATTATGTGAAGGCCCAAAGTACAAGCTTTCACCTGAATCAATCGATAGAGCAATTAAATTTCTTTCGGATGAACGCCTTAATCTTCGAGTTGCTACTACATTTATAGAAGCTGATATTAGCAGATCTGACAAAACAGAAATTAAGCTTATGGCACTGTATGTTATCCTTGAGGAAATTAAAAATTCAAACGAAAGTAACACTATTGCAGACTCAAGAAACTCAAAAAACAGCAATAATGACAATGCCAAAAAGGAAAACTAATCCTAAAAGCCCAATTAATTCCCACAAATCAAGCATAAAGCGCTCAATTATTGACAGCAAGGGATTTATCTCACTCCTAAATTCCTTGAAACGCACTGCGCCTGATACAAAGTTACCAGAACCTTTACAAAATTACAAGTTCTTCGATCTTAATCAAGAAGATCATATGGAAGATGAAGACGAAGACGAAGAGAGATACACACCCCCAGTTAAAACCACTGGACACATTCTTCCAGTTATACTCGATGATTGCAACGCTAATTGGGTTTCACTTAAACAAGAACTTGAAAATAACGGAATTCGCAACTACAGAGAGTATGAAAGGTGATTCACTCACATTAAGAGTACGTGAAAACGACCATTATCGTTTTATCACTAAAATGTTTCAAACGCGTGGAGTTCCCAGCCACAGTTTTAAACTAGTAGAAACCTCCAAACGTTATGATAAAAAACTTCCAAGAAGTACCAGTGTTGATGCTATTAAGCAAGAACGTCTCGTTAAAGAAATTCCAGTAATTACGATAAGGCAAATAACTTCGGTAAAAGACGGAAACATCATCAATCTTCCCCTACTTTGAATCAAGTGTAAACGCACAATGGAAGGCGAGAAAATTTATGATTTACGCACATTTAGAGGTCTTGATACCATAGTAGCCGCTTATCTAAGCCAAATCCCGTGCACTGTGGCAGCGGTACGGACATGCACGGGATCCGTGCCATTATACAGCCAGATGCCTTAAATGTGCCAAAAGTCACCAAACGGATCCATATACTTTAAATAAAGAAGACCAAAAGCCAGCTTCCTACGCCCTACGAGGTGGAAACTATGTCTCATTGTATAAAGGCTGTGTTCAAGCACCCAAATAATGTCATAAAAGTCATCAATTTAGCGAAAAGTAAAAAAGCCACCTCAAGCGATAACGCGCAGAATTTCAACTTTACTGAAGACTTTGAGTAAAGACTTTCCATCCCTTCCAGATGCTAAAGAACACAATTTACCGGATTCTCCCCCAGTTTGGAACAAAAGGCATTTAACACATGAAGAACCTGATACAGAAAATATATTTCCTTCTTTGACTGGATCAAAATTCATTTATGAAAAATAAAAGAATTTTTTGCGGAGTTTAAAACAGCAAAAAATATTATGGACAAGTATGAAGTTGGCATAGCTGTGGTGGAATACTTCTCAAATCCTAACTATGATATTTAGTCAGGCAATGCCTATTGATGCAAATTGCAACTTATAGTTTTAATTAAGTCATCTCATAATTATCATGAGCTAGTTATTAGCCATCACGTGCCACCAATTACGGTGGAATTGGATATAGATTGTATATGGATATTTAATCAAGTTCTCATTTTGTTACAACTTTATTTTACATTTTTCGTTTTTATTTTACTACTCTTGCAAAGGATAAACTTTGTTAGTTATGGCAAAGCCGAAGGACTTTCATTTATTTTTATTCTGCATTGCGTTTCTAATAGTTTTCACGAATCTACACTGACCGCTACATCCTCATTGGCTGCTCCTTGTTACTTGCCGCCATTTCTACAACCTCATGTTTACAAATACTCTTACTATTTTTCTACGAAGACATGGACTTTCGTGTATCGAAATATGTTATTATTTGTCTATTGCACAAGCTAATTTTATTTATTTTACAAATTTTGTGCTTCTCGTCAACTTTTGATTCCTGACCAATCACGAACGCTCGTGCAGGCACATGCACCAAAGAACCTCTATGTAAAGAAGGAAAGGCTCCATAGACGTAATGTAAACCACTTTGTCTGCAACGCAGCTACAAAGAAAAGGGAACATTCGCCAAGGGATTTGGCGAAGGAATCTGTTGGCGAGAATTTCCCCTCTGTGATATGCCGGTTCTTTGGTACCTAGCCGACATTTTCCCCCTCCGCGACGTGTATAGGAAATTGAGGAACACGGGTTAAGATGAATCGTTCTTTGACTTGTCGCGATAATTTAAACTCGGAAATGATGAAAATTAAGGTGAAGTTTCACTTTCACTGGCTGTTGAACTTCCATTGTCCATATCGCTACTTGAAACCAAAGAACCTATTCTTTGTTTAAACTCTTGCTAAACGTAACGGTCGAACCTGTCCAAACCAACTTCGACATTCAGCTTCGAGCTTTGGCGCTTTTCGGCGACAGATATTTCACGCATGCGCAGTTGTTTCCCTTTTCGTTGGAAGGGAGCCACTTCTGCTTCTGCGAAGTTTTCCTTCTTAACAGTACATATTCTTTGCATGCACTCAATGCTACACTAGCCGCTCCCACAACCGTATTCTCACTCAAATAAGATACCTGCGCACTGTTACCATCAAATTTCATCTCTCCTCACGACTCTATGCCATGTAATTGCTTTCAAGTTTCCTCCGAAATCCTACTAAGATTCCTATTAAGATTATTCAACTTGCTATTCTCGCTTACTGGTGAACATGCACGAGGGTTCATCTATATTGTTAAAACCAAACAATTGTTAATGGTATAAAACTAATGTATTGGTAAAACCTTTTTGACGTTGGGGCCAGAAAATAAGTGACTATCAACTATCAATGATCGTGACTTGTCGGCTAATGCCAGCATACTACAAGAACAGTCTTTCAGACTGCGTGTTTACTACCGTACCGTTTAGAGCGAAAGTTCATTTTCATTGCATTTAAAATAGGATGCGTATTTCAATTGCACTAGGGCTTTAACGATTCCAGCTAGTATTTTATAGGAAGGTGTAACTAAATTTAGACTTAAAACGATCGTCTGCCTTTCGAACAAACATGCTGATCATTTTTGATGCTGATAATTTTTTATTGCTTTTGCTGGTGCTCGATTTTAAGACGCTCTCTTAATGTGCTTAGTTACCCCTTAAACGGGCAACAGTATTAAATTACTCATCAGTTTTTATGATGTCTCATAGTACAGATAAACGCCGTTTATACACCTTGCAAGAAGCTGCTCTAGAAAACGTTTTAATAAAAATCTTCATTTAAGACCTATGTTTTAGCTGTATAATTTATGCTATTACTATACTATAGCTATTGTACAAATTCAACTCTATAATATTGTCGTTTACATTGTTTTTAATACTATTTGCCTTTTAAAAAGTTATGAAATTTCATTTTTAAATTCAAAAGAATTTACGTAACGTAATATTTTATATAAAGATGATAATGACGTTACTTTTATCTCAGTTCATCTTTATGAACTTACGTTCCTCGTTTCTTTACCTATGATAAAAAGTCGAGGAACCTAGTGAACTGAGTAACGACTTATCGCTGAGTTCTAGTAGACAAGGTAGACTCGAGAAGGGTTAAAATACTCTTTTATTCACTCACAGGAAGGATAACAGATGGCCCCTTCTCGGGCTTTTAAATCAGGACAAGAAAATAAGAAACTAAACTAATACTAACTAAAATAGACTTAGCAGAAGCTAGGCACAAATATATAAAGTAGTTGTCTCTTAATTTAAACTACGATTATCAACAGTCACGTACAATACGGCCGATTGTAATAGCTTCAAGAATGAATTCGGCAGAAGGCAAACACCCGCCGCCAAGGACTCCTGGGCACTTTATCTTCTTCAGGTAAATGGAACTTCCCTTAATTATTGCTTCTAACTCATGTGCGTTCAACGCGATTCTAAAAACTCTTTTTCTTAGGGAGTTGTAAGTGGGAAACAAAAAGTGAAAGGAAAGGTTTTCAAAATTGAAATAACTGTGATAAAATTATAATACACTTTATATTTTTCCCACCAGAATTTAAGTACTCAAACAAAAAGATCTCACAAGTATCTTCCTGAGAGATTTAAATTCTAGAAAAGTTTCTTCAGCTTTACTTTCTAAACTTTTCAAACTTTAGATTATTCAATCTCAATTGCACATCTAAGAATCGAAGTTTAACCTCGTTTTAGGGCCAACTTTACAAAATGATCTAAACCTAATTTTAAAACTAGAAAACGAAATTGACATTTTTTTTTCAATTTTTACATTCTTGTTCTCAGCACTCTACATAAATATCTTGACTTCTTGTGTGTCCTTCCAATAGATCTGGAAGGGAAAAGTATTAGTACTTTATACAGCGATACATGCTACAAGTTTCCCGTACTATTTACATTCCATCACTTTATTTGGCCCTCATACAAATTCATTCACTTGTACTTTTAACTCACTTCCTTAACGCGCTCCAGACGTGTGCGTGAAAACAACCAACACTACCATCTAACCAACTTCCTAAAAGTAAAAAAAAAATATTTACACTCCAGACCTAAAAGGACACCTTATTTTCAATACTATACCTAGTGTATTAAACGCACGAAAATGTTCTAAACTTTCTTGTAACTAGAGAGCCTAAAATAAACTCATTCATTTTTTTACTTTCTTTCAATATTTCATTTAAACAGAGTTTAAACATTCAAGCACTTTTGCCTTTAACATATAAAATTTACTTTCAATACAAAATAATTTTACACATTTAACATAGAAAAAGTTTCCAGATTCACTTTACATCAAACGTACATAGTTGCTGTATATACTTTACAATCATTTTCCAACAATTTAATTTTAACTTTTAGTTTACAAGCATCTGAATCGTAATTTCAAGTCTTTTCGACTAAACTATATTTACACAATACTTTATTGCGAACTTGCGAACTAAATTCAAAGTCTTGCTTTCAGTAGCATATAAAAAATGTTATCGCTTGAGAAAAACTTAATCTAGTTCGCAACTTTGTCCAAAATGATATAAATTGAACTTCAATTCAAAATTAGAAAAGGAGAAAAATGAAAATTTTCAATTAACTTTTTGCTTTTTGAAATCCTTTATTTTTTTGTGATTAAACTCCTATCAAGTCGGAAAATAATTCAGGCTTTCAATTCTCCATTTCCTTCGAGGCGGATTTCATTTTGCGGCGAACATTCCTCCATCTTTAAGCATTTGAGATGAATCGTCCCAACTCACTTCTCGGCTATGAATTTTGAAATTTCGGCTTCCGCTTGATTGGTTAGGGGTCCATTTTGCCTCTAGATCCGGTACTTTTCTCTTAGCCTTCATCTTATGCCGGAGCGAAGCACATGTACACTCCGCTGACCTTTTGCACCTCTGACCTCTTCGTGATAGATCTTGACTGGCCTCTCTTGGCACGTTGGTCGGTAGGTATCTGCGGGCAGTCGATGAAGTTCTCTTCCCTAGCTCTGGAATCCGCTGTGATGGCACGTGCTTGGCTCTGCTTCCCGTCATGGTTCGTGATACTCTTTTCTCTAGACTGGTTCTTGTTGCGGTGGAACTCGCTTTGCTAGGCTTTCGTACGTTGTAGATGAAATGTTTTATTTCTCTTGTGGAGCTGAAACTCTGCGGTGTTTCGGTTCGCTTGTACTTTTTTTTCGGCTTTCCGCTGGGGAGGAATTTTGCGCTTCTTTTTTCTGCTGTTATGACTGTTTGCGAAGTTTCAGTGTTGCTATTTCTCCGCTCGCTTCCAAGCTCCTACAAAAGATCTTTAAAACTTGAAAATCGGCTCTGTGGTAGTACAGTTTTACTTGATCAATGTTAGACATCGTTTCTGTCCATTAGAGGCTTTTAAATATTAAGTTGTAAATTTTGTCCTTTTTATGGCGAACAGCCCCTCGAACCTGGGCTCAAATTTCGCTACATTATTTTCAGAAGCGGTCAATGATGAATGACATTTTATGATAATTTGGCCCACCATATATACTGCCTGCCGTCTATTCTTATCATAATACATTTTCTGTTTCTCTCTGGCTGAATCAGAGATTTAATTGCCTCGTCGACTGTTTTCTGAATGTCTTTCATTTTAAATTCCTAGTCCCTTTGTTGCACAAAAAAGAGTCTATCTTAAGGAGTTTAAATTTTCTTGCCTAAAAAGACTTTCGTGGGGTCTTTTGCGTAATGTCATATTTCACCGTTCTTAGCGCAAAAGCTAATTCATTGACAAGCTATCCCAACAGCCATGATAATTCTTAACGCATCCCCGAATAATTTTAACAATATCTTTATTCACGCGTTCCGCTATATTCGACAGAGGCCTATATGGTACCATTTTCAGATAGCGTATGCCAAGTCCTGTGCAAAGATGAGGCCTCGTACTTTAGAATATATTTATTTAAAAATGAATCTCATACGATTTTTGCGGACGCTCGTTTAAGGAGAAGTATTTCCACCCATTTTGAAAAATGATCTACGATAGTTAAAAGATATCTATTTTTATTTAATCTGGTTCAGGAATAAGGTTCCAACAAATCGATCGCCACTACCTCATTGAGAAAAATAGTTTTAATCTTATTTAAGTATCCCGCCGTGTTATAATTAATGTTATCAATTAATTGGTAGATATGGCATGACTTGACATACGGCGTCACGACGTTTTGTCACTGCGGAAAATATACCGCTTTGCAATGTTTTTAGGTGGCCCGATATAGGCGAATCAGGTAACTCTTGTAGAATTATGCTCGCTGGGTTCACCGGCCTATATTGTTGATTTTGATTCGTTATATTTGTGTAAAATAACAATTTATCAATGATTTCATAATGTGCTCTCCTATTTGTAATTGCTGTAATGTCCACATGCTCGAAATTTTCCGGGTCTTCTAAACATGCATATGTATTCTTGAACTCGGGTTCCGCTTTCAATTCTGTAATGAGAGTGTCACGGGACTCAATTATGTTCGAGATTAACATAGTACACCTAATAGTATTGCCCTCTTCATCAATCTGAACTCTTCACAAGGTATCCGCTACATTATTTTCTTTCCAGACGTGTGTTTAATTATGAGATTATATTCCTGCAGCTATAACGTCCAACGCATAAGCCGTGGTGAAAGAGTTTTTCCGGAATACAAGCGACCATTTGTCGCATGATCTGAGCAGACTATCACTGAGGCGTTTTCAAAGTATAGACGAAATTTCTGCACTGCTAATAAGGCGGCGAGAGTTTCTCTTTCTATCGCGGTGTAATTTCGTTGAGCTTGTTTCAATGTTTTACTAAAAAAGGCAACTGGCTGCCCGTTTCGCGAAAGGACGGCGCCAACTGCGAAATCAGAGGCACTCCGCAAAGACTTAAATTTTGGTCCCCTTCCGCCAATTTATGTACTGGGACATTACTTCATGCGTGTTAAAGTTGTTCAATAGCAGTCTTCGCCTCTGCCGTCCCCGTGAATCTGATTTCTCGCTTTTTTAGAACCAGCAAGGTTCCAACTATGTTCGCAAAATCATTTACAAAGGATCGATGATAGGAGCACCTTTTCAAAAAGGATGCTAATTTTTTCGCAGTGTTACGAGGCAGATAACTCTTGATTGCTAGGATTTTAAAATTATCTACTTATATCCCCTTTTTCGAAATTTTATATCCAAGGATCCAACTGTTACATCCGAGTTCCTTAAACGCGAATTTAGATTTTTTGCGATTCACTTTGATGTCGGCGTCATTTAACGCGAAAATTCTTTTAAATGATCTTCGCGCTCGTCGATGGTTTCACTTGTGATAATAATATCATCAATATAAATAAAAGTACTTTTGCACAGGACGGCTCTTAAAACGATACCCATAACTTTTTAGGATTTATCCGGAGCTCCGCTTAAGCCAAACATCATTTTCAAAACAATTTACACACCTGATTGCTTGATAAAGGCGGTTTTCTCTACATCCTCGTGTTTTACTGCTGTCTGAAAATACCCTGATGTCAGGTCAAGCGCTGTAATGTAATTTGTCGATCTTATATTTCAAATTATTTCATCTATAATGGGCAGAGAATACACGGGATATTTCGATATACTATTTAATTTGCGGTAGTCCACGGTGAATCTCGAACTTCGGATCTGAAGGTGGGAGGCAGTTTTTCTTTCTGCATAAGACTGTCGGACTTATGTAGGGGATGTTACTTGGAGTGATTATTTTATTTTCCAGCATATCGCTAATACGATATTCTATTATATTTTCCTTGACTTTATCATACCTAAAAGGCTTGAGCCTTATTGGAGAGCATCTCCTATGTTGATTTCGTGGGCAACTACCTGACAAATGCCAGGTTTCATCCCAAAACTATTCTTAAAATTTCTTCTTATCCTCTTCCTGGAAGTACTTCAGATCTACTTGGGGTGGTGCTCCCTCCTCTTCTTCTACAGCGTCCATTTGTACCTGTAAACTGGAATTCTTAAAATTTAAGTTCGCGCTCGCTACGTGTAAAAAGTAGAACTCCAAAATTACTGACAAAAAAGCTGCACTGCGGCCCGGTGCCTAACAATGCAATAATAGGCAATTTATTCAATGTGAATTTCGGTCAAGACCAAATTCTGCGCCACTTAGCTATTTAGTTTAATCTTCTAGGGATTCTCCTTCACAAGGTGTGACCGGACCCTCTTCTCGGATACAATAATTAGGTAAAATACTTTTGTTTATCCGTCCCTTGCTTCTGTTGCTTCTTTTGGCGATCGGCAAATGACTTTGTTAGACCATTCTTTTTTCTGTTGCTTTATTCGATATTTCCAAATTGTCTGTATTGTTACTGCCTACTTTGAGGTCTTTGTGGAAACGAAAATTTCGAGTATTGGCCGTGGCCAAAACTTGCAGTACTCGCGTTTTCAAAAGCTCGCCGGCTGTGGAAGTTCATAGCGAACTGAAACAGATTTTCGACTGCATAGGAGGAAGCAGACGCGAGAAAATAACTTCAATCAATTCACTGTCCGTCTTATCCGTCAATTCTTCCACATTCGTCTGGTATTTACTGAAGAGCTCTAACTTCGTTCGGTCTTTGACGGAAACGCTTTCTGTAGAGCGGTCTTGAAGGTCTCCTAGTGGTATGTTTCGTGACCTGGATCCCCCAGCAGGAACTTCCCGATTACCTTGAACCAACTAACCTTTCAAGTTGGCTGTGGCGATCGTTACTTTCTGAAGTTCTTGGTCCGAATGTAACTTTAAATGCAGTTCCAGTTGTACTAGAAAAGCCATGACAGAACCTTTGCCGTCGAACGTCACAGCTGGTTTCATTGCTGGCCGCATGGTCTCTACAATGAATCCAAATCCTTCCATCGGGTTTACTGGTGCCGGCGGGATTTGAAAGGCTGGAAGGTTTAATGATAAATCTTCTCCTTTTAATGGCATAGTTCGTTGAAACTTCCAGTCCCAATTTAATGTCCTCGCTTCTTTGTCTATGGTAAAATGTCGAGGAACCTAGTGAACTGAGTAGAGATTTATCGCTGAGTTCAAGCAGACAACGCAGACTCGAGAAGGGTTAAAATATTCTTTTAATCACTCACAGAAATGATAACAGATGGCCCCTTCCCGGGCTTACAGGAAAGCCTTCACTCGGGCTTTTAAATCAAGATAAGAAAATAAGAAACTAAATTAATACTAACTAGAATAGACTTAACCGAAGCTAGACACAAATATATCACGTAGTTGGCCCTTAATTTAAACTAGCCGGCGATTATCAACAGGCACGTACAATATGGCCGAGCGTAATAGTTTCAAGAATGAGTTAGCCAGAAGGCAAACACGCACCACACTTTTTAGGAAATCCTGAAGGAAATTCTCCATGTGAGGAAAAACTTAGTTTGAGAAAGAAAAAAGAAAGCACATTCCTTTCGAATAGACGAAATGAAAGTCCTTGTGAAGCGTAGACGAGTCGATAGACTCTGAGCTGCGAAGAATGAGAAGTCCAAAAAGGCGTCAGTGCGTGGTTGGGCTGCATCACGAGTGATGTCACGTAGCTTCATTATTCGTGGAGAGAGGAAAGTTAAATTTTCCTTTGCGTCAAGTCTCTCCAACAACGAAAGAGTTATTTTCAGCTTCCTCAAAGGGGGTTTCAAAGTTCTAAATTTAGAAGCTGATTCAGCAAATTTTTGCATGAAGTCCTCTAAATCTTTATCAGCAAAAGCGTTCTGGGCACTTTCTGCGGCGGTGCGATAACAGCAGGCTGTGCTTTTCTATTACTTCTTCTTGAAGTAAGTAGAACTTCCTTTGAATACTACTTCTAACTCATTTGCATTCAACGCGATTCTCAGAGCTCGTTCTGGAAGGGAGCTGTAAGCAACAAACAAAAACTGAAAGGAAATGGTTTCAAAATTAAAATAGCTGTTATAAAATTAAAATACGCCTTACAAACTTTCTCACTCGACACAGTTTAATATAAATTCAAATTTTACGATTTTCTTAAAACATCATGTTTCTTCTGATTTTTCGCTTTAAGCTGTGTGCTAATCACACACAGTTTCTTTAAAACGTGCTTGCTAAATAACGGTAATGAAGCGTTTTCCATCAGCTAATATCTCTGTTTAGCCACTTCATTCTCTATTTTATATCTCCATGCTACTCTGTTTACACTCGCCAGCTAGAATTGAATCCCTGCTCAGTTTGAGATATTCCATATCTCCTCCTCTGCTTTATTCCAATGCATAAATTTAAAATGCAGCGAAAGAAAGAAGCGATTTTCCATTGAACTCCTTCAACCGTAAGAAGAAACGTCGATAAATACGTCAGGGAGAAAACGACGAATAAACGAAATAACTTGTCGTAGAAATAATATATAATACTATTAGCATGAATATAAATGAATCCTAAAACAATTTATAAATTGAAAAGAAATATAAACAGTGCTTATAAATATAAACACTTCATACATAATTTATTTTGTTTCGTAGCAATTCAGTTTCAAAACCTCTTGTAGCAGTCTCTCATATATACTGACACATTCTGTTGGCAAACGAAGAGAGTTACTTGTATTTCTTTCAATGCAATTAATACATCTTTTTAACGCTTGTGACGGTTTTTTTTTCATAGTAGAGAAGGGACTTGCAGCCTTTGAGCAGGAACATTTTGCTTATCTTTCAGCTTTAAAACATTCTGTAGCTTGATCTTTTTTCTCTCTCTCTGGCTGTGATTAAGAATTTATTTCAATTAACCGGTTTTCTTATTATTTTGGAGGTTTATTAACCGGTTTTCTTCTTATTTATTTTTTTCTATACATCTACATTCGTCAGTCTTTACCAGAATGCATATTACATTAAAGTATAAATAAAAGTTAGTTTCAAGCAGAGTATTTGGCAACTTAGGGTGGAAGATTCTCTACTTTTAATTTCTTGCCGCTCGCTTTACCTTGTTGGCAAAAAATTGCTTGGTGTGATTTTTGCAAGTTGTTAGTCCGGAGCTTTAATTTATTATTTGCTAATATTGGAAATTACATTCGAATTAATTTTAATTTGAGTTCAGAAGCTGTTATTCCATCTGCAATCCAAAGAATGTTTTTGTTTTATTTATTTTATTTCTTCAAATCGTGAAAGCATTAGTTTAACATCATTGATGGTAGCGCTCCTCATAATTAAGAAGTCAGAACAAACGAAATGTCACATGACAGTCTTTTGCGGCTTGTTCAGCGAGCTGTATTTCAATTTAATATCGTAATTGTATTATCTTAAGATGCTGAGATTGTAGTATTAATTATAATTATGGGGTCAGTCCAAAGCTACTTTTTTAAATTCCAGGAGTAACACAAGTAAATTTTATTCAAAGAAATTTCCATGACATTCCTGTCTGAAAATTTTCCATTACTGGATTCTTGCTCAGGAAAAACTACAGTATTCTGTACATATGTACTACAGCTTCCAATAGATGTTTTTTTGCTTTCAGTATATTTCTTTCTAACTCTGCAATAATTATAATATCACTGTTTAACATACGTTTCTAATTCAATACACTTAATTCCTACCCCTACCTAATTCAATACTCATAGTTCAGTGCTTTATACGAGCGTATATACACCAAGATGGGATAGATTATGACAAAATGCTCTTCTAAAGGTAGGAATGCTTTTTTGCAATGAAAAGGTTTAATGTTTAAGAGACAATTTAAGGGAAACTGTCCTGTATTCATTTTGCATGTGAGAAAGCCCTTTCGCAAAGACTTGAAGCTGTGCCGATCTATCAGTATGAAAATGAAATCTTTCTGAAAGTTGCGCATCTACTGATGCAAACAAAAAAAAAATCCTCACACTCATACTGAAACACCTTTCGACTGAAAACTTAACCGATCTCTCACCTTCGATGCCGATGGCTGCAGTAATTCTTCACTTAGATCTTAGTACCAATGGAGAAGTGCTTAACAAGCTCCGAAGTGTTTTTCTTTCATTTCAGGTCTCAAATCCTTGTGTAAGTTTGGACACAGTTATAATGTTTCCTTCTGTAATTGCTTGGCCCGAGCGAGGAGAATTCTTTCCACTTAAATGATCCCTGATTGGTTTCATTAAATGCACTACGTGCCATTCAGACGTCATTAGGACTTAAGGAGGTGAAGATATACATTCGGTCTTCATTCTATCTGAGAATATAAAGACCGGTATTCTTCTCCTCAGGCCATTCATGTAGTTGTTGGAGCTTTTAATTCTTAAGAGTTTGTTAAATAGGTTTTAAGTTCAATACCAAATGATAAGTCAATATATGGATAAACAATTCTCAATAACATGAATGTGTAAGGTTTGTGACAACATGATATACACAAATATACTGTAAAACTAGTGTTCAAATCAATAGTAAATAGTGGTATAGTTTTTTAGCTGCAACAGAATAATTAAATAAATGCGTTGTGTAACATATATTCGGGTCCAGTGTTCTAAATTAAAGTGAAAACATTACAAGAGAGTTAAAATTAAATATGGAATTTATTAAGATACTTTGAATTAATACAGAATTTTACATGGGCGGAGGTGGTGTGAAAAAAAGTAAAAAATAATCATACCACTCCAAACAGGGAATTTAACATTGTAGATAGTCATCCGACAAACAAACTTCTACCAACGTCACAGTTCCAAACAGTGAAGTTAACATAGAGAATACATTGTAGATATGACTGCTGGTTTTTCTAAAAGGAGAGAAAAAGGAATTAATTAGTTAAGTTGGACATTTTCGTCGCCCTCCATAGTATCCTTCTCTCGTCTATTTCTTCCGACATCGATGTTTCTCTGATAACGCTGACGCTTTCAGCTCCGTCTCCTTCCGTCAAAAATGGCTGCGTGTCAAATCTCCCGTCCGTTCTCCTCGTCGCCAGCTCCCAAGCCTTTTTACTCAAAACGCCAAGACTGCTCGATTGGCGATTG